>CM033711.1:33014522-33226767 GCA_019671005.1 Hibiscus mutabilis | reverse complement strand
AGATCAAATTTCATTCCGAGCATCATGATTGGCTATGATTGTTTTCTTAATCCTATCAAGGTAAAAGAAGCAATTACAAAACACTTCAAAAGCATTTACAATGTCTCAAATATGCTACCTTTGAAGCGCTTTGACTGTGATATGAACTCAATTAGTGCAAACTCCTTAGAAAGACTCGAACGACCCTTCTCAGTGGAAGAAATTTGGACGACCCTCTCGGCGTTGGGTCTGTCCAAAGCACCTGGCCTCGATGGCTTTAATATAGGTTTCTTAATGAAATTTTGGCCTTTATTGAAAGCTAATATTTTGGAATTCTTCGGTAAATTCCACTTGGGTGAAATATTTGACCTCACTTTCAACCACTCTTTCATTGTGCTAGTTCCGAAAAAGCAGAAACCTACATCTATTGAAGACTTTAGGCCAATAAGTTTGGTAGGTTGCATTTATAAATTGCTAGAAAAAGTCCTCGCTTTGCGACTTGGAGAAGTAATGGATGAAATCATAGGTGAAAATCAATTCGCCTTTTGTCCAGGGAAGCAAATTCTAGATTGCTCTTTGATTGCAAATGAAATCGTTGACTACACTATGAGAAAAGGGCTTGAAGGTGTAGTCTTCAAAGCGGATTTTCGTAAAGCTTATGATATGGTAGACCGGGGCTTTATGATTGCCATTTTGAAGAAGATAGGATTTGGGTCAATCTGGTGTAAGTGGATCTACATGTGCATATCCACTGCTATTATGTATGTGTTGGTAAACAAATCCCCTTCACCCCCTTTTGCTATTGGTCGTGGGCTCAGACAAGGATGTCCTCTATCTCTGCTACATTTCAACATTGTTGCCAAGTCTCTGAGTGCGCTAATTAGAAAAACATGTTATTGTGGTATTTTTAACAGTGTTCGTATTAGGCAAAGTTAAAAAAAATTCCCATATTCAATTCGCAAATGATCTTATCTTGTTTTGCGGGGCTTTAGAGACATGTTAAGTGTTCAAAAGTACTATTTTTATAACCCTTTTTACTCATATTATTGTTAGACTTAGGCCCATTTTAGTTCCATTATTAGGTATTCATGCATGTTTTCATGATTTCATTCACCGTCATGCTTGATTTCATAATTTAGTTGATTTTGTGGAAAAGGTATTGCTAGTGTGTGTGCAGGATCTAATTGCCCAAGCGAGTAGGAGATTGCCATGGCAGCTAAGGAAGAAAACTAAAGGATCAGCCAAGGCAGTCGAAGTTGCCTTCCAAATGCCAAACTGGAGGGTCTGCCAAGGCAATCGAAGCTGCTTTCCAAATGCCAAACTGGAGGGTCTGCCAAAGCAAATGAAGTTGTCTTCTAAATGCCATGCTGAGCAGATTGCTGAAGCATGTTGGGACAAATCCACCTCATTAGGGATAAGCACGAAAAGCAAGAGATAAATCCCAAAGATTTGGATTTCCATGTAGCATTTAATAATGAAGATTTAAATTTAGATTTATGATGAGTTTTTGGAGATCAAAGGGAGATTAAATTCCAAGAGTTTTAGGATAATTTTTTGGGGGAATTAATATATAATAAAAGAGAACCATTTCTTTTAGTCTATTTAATTCCAACTTAAATTCCTCCTCAAGAAAGATTTTGACCTAGCCAACTCCTATATATAAGAGACCTAGCCGCCTACTTCAAGAGATGTGCGATTGGGAGAGAAAACTAGGGTTGCTCGACATCTTCTTATTTTCCTTCTTTTTTATTAGATTCATGTTTAGGGATTTTATTCTTTGAGTTTATTTTGTGCCCATCCATGAACTAAACTTATTTGGCTTGGGTTATTGTGTTTTTGTGGTTGTGAGAACGATTGGATTTGTTTAGGTATTGAGTTTGCAATTTTACTTCAAAGTTTGTTCATTCTTGGTTCTTAGTTTTGTTTGCGAGTGAATTGGGGGAGGATCTCGTGAATTCATCTATTTATCTAATATCGGGAGAGTTAGATTCAAGAAACGAATGAGCATGGTTTTCATACAATCGATCGATGGTGAAGACTAATTCAACTTAGGGATAAGTTGCGAATTTCAACGGCTAAAAGGAGTGCAAGATAGGTTGTTGTCCATCCTTGGTTAATGCAAGGATGTTGATAAGTGTTCAAAAGTACTATTTTTATTACCCTTTTTACTCATATTATTGTTAGACTTAGGCTCATATTAGTTGCATAATTAGTCATTCATGCATTAATTCATGTTTCCTTCCACCGTTAAGCTTGATTACATAACTTGGTGATTTTTGTGGGAAAAGATGCTGCTTTGGTGTGTTTTGTGTGTATGTGCAGAATCACTTGCCAAAGCAAGGCTAGAGCTAGTTGCCAGGGCAATGCATGAAGGAGATGCCGAGCTAGTTTCCAGGGCAATGCATGAAGGAGACATCAAGCCAGTTGCCAGGGTAATTGTCGACAAAGAATAAGGTGATATGGTAGTTGAAATTGATGACTAGACAAGCCCAAGATGACGTGGATCAAAGCTAAATCCCAAAGGAGTTTGATTTCCATGAAGAGGTTAAAGAAGAATTAAATTCCAAGAAGATAGGAGAAGTTCTAGAAGGAATATAATTATAATAAATAATTATATTCTTTAAAGATAATTTAACTCCAACTTAACTTCCTCCTCAAAGAAGGACTTTGACCTAGCCCTATAAATTAGAGGAATTTCGACAACTCCAGGGGGAGAGTAGAGAGAAATTTCAACAAGCTTCAAGGGGGAGATCTCGACAAGAAGGCTTCATCCATCCTTCATCTTTTTCTTTCTTGTTCAATTAGGTTCATGCTAGGAATTCTTTATCTTGTGTTTCTTTGGAACCTAGCCGTGAACTAAATCTATTTGGCTAAGTTTATTGTGTTTTGTGGTTGTGAGAAACAATTGGATTTTGTTTAGGTAATAAGAGTTTACACTTTTCTATTCAAGGTTTATTCATTCTTGGTTCTTATTCTTGTTTGTGAGTGAATTGGGAGAGGATCTCGTAACTTCATCTATTTATCTAATATCGGGAGAGTTAGATTCAAGAAATGAATGAATATGATCTTTATTCAATCTATTGATGGTGAAGATTAATCTGGCTTAAGAATAAGTTAAGGATTTCAACGGCTAAGAGGAGCGCAAGATTGGTTGTTGTTCACCCTTGATTCACGCAGGGATGTATTATCAAGGCATGTATAAGTAGCTAGAGTTTTGACTTAGGGATAAGAAGAAACCATTGAAGAATGCTCTGCCGAACCTTGAAGGTTGCTGCCCAGACGCCCAAGTAGTTGCCCAACTAGTCACCTAGGCAACCATCGATTAGTTTCCAAGGCAACCCCGTTGTGAAAGTTTGCAACGGCAACTGAGTTGCTCTTGCACTCTTTTACCAAGACGATTCAATCGGCTATCACACCTCAACTCACGATAACCTGACCTATCTCTCTCATTTGATCTCATCTATTCTTGTACGTTATTGCTTTCTAGTTTAGTTATTAGTTAAACTCCTATAATCTTTTATTTGTGTTTTTATTTTTTATAGTGCAAGAGACTAGATTCTTGAAATGGTACCAATCCCTGTGGAGACGAAATCTTTTATACTATAACTTGCGACGTGCACACTTGCACAATTGCGGAGTACTTATTACGCGCAACAGATGTATTATCAAGGCATGTACAATTAACAATGTTTCGAGTTAGGGATAATGAGAAACCATTGAAGAACGTTTCGCCGAACTTTAAAGGTTGTCGCCCAAATTTCCCCAGCAATCACAGACTTGCCCAGAATTAACAGACCTACCCATGCAATTGCAGAACTGCCCAGGTTGTCGCAGAATTGCCCCAACAATCCATCTGGTTTCAATTGTTGAAGCAATTGAGCACCTCCAGCATTCAATTACCACGATGGTCCATTCAATTATCACACAACGACTCACGATAACCTGACCTAATCTCCCTTATTCAATTACATCTTTCTTTTTATTTAATTGCTCTTTTATTTTCTTGTTAATTAGAACTCCTACTATCACATACTTGTATTTTTACTTTCAGTGTAAGAAGTTAGATTCCCGAAGTAGCACCAACCCTGTGGAGATGATATCTATACCATACTATAACTTGTGACGTGTACACTTGCACCAATTGTGAAGCACTTAATACGTGCAACAAGTTTTTGGCACCGTTGCCGGGGATTGGCAATAATGACTTTGTTTCTAATTTCTTGCACCTTTATTTTTTTTATTTTTTTATTTCTAATCGGTTTCAAGGGACTTACAACTTTGGTTTTGCATCTGTGTATGACCAGGGCGAGACCAACATCACAAGACTACCCGCTTGAACCTGAGATAGAACAAGTTCTTCATCAAAGAAGACGAGAACAACGAGCAGTAATAGCAGAACAAAAAGATAACACAGTCGACAATCTGAATGCAAATGGTATCCAGAATGTCGTAGCAAGAGGAGAAGGAGATCTAGTCGTACAACCTGCTCTGAATAGACCAATCCGATACTACTTAGAGGAAAATCTGAACGGTCTTAATCCAAGAGTTGTCACACCCAAAATAGAAGCCGCCCACTTTGAATTAAAACATGTGATTTCAACATGATCAACACAATTGTTCAATTTGGCAGCTCGGCAACACAAGATGTCAAACAACATCTCAAATCATTCCTGGAGATCTGCAATTCATTCAAGCTACAAGGAGTCCATGAAGATATCCTAAGGCTGAAATTGTTTCCCTATTCACTGAGGGATAGGGCAAAAACATGGTTGAATAGTATTCCATTCGGATCTATAGGATCTTAGACTGATTTGTGTCATGATTTTACTGCTAGATTTAGTTCTACAAATATGACTGATAAGTTGTAATGATATTACTTCTTTTTGGCAGGAAGATGATGAATCCATGTACGAGGCTTGGGAGCGATACAAAGAGCTTTTATACAAATATCTCATGCATGGATTCCCATTGTGGACGCAAGTGATGATGTTCTACAACTCAATAATACACCGACAAGGATGATGCTAGATGCCTCGGCAAATGGCATACTCCTCGACAAGTCACCTGATGAAGCAATAGAGATTCTGAACTGTCTTGTCAAGAACAACTATCAGTTCCTAACCACCCGAAGGGGAATAGTCAGACACAACGCCACAATAAACGAGCTTGATTCATCAGGATCTATTTTTGCACAATTGGCCGCTTTAACCAACACGGGTAAGAACATGCAGTGACCTAGCACACACAGGAGATCAAGGTAGTAACTTCACTTTGTGATTTATGTAATGGTAACCATGATTCTTCTGAGTGTTTGCAGAACCCATAATCTAGCTTTTACGTTGGAAACTACAACCAGAACAACAATGTGATGTCCAATACATACAATCTAGCCTGGAGGAAGCACCCTAATTTTTCATGGAGCAACCCAAACAACGTCATTAGCCAGAATAGTCAGAACACAAAAGCATCAAGATTCCAGCAGAACATGCCATGGTAACAGATGCCGCAGCAGCAGATGCCACAGCAACAGATGTCGCAGTAACAGATGTCACAGCAATCGATACCATCCAATTCTTTGGAAAATTCTCTCAATGCTTTCATGTTAAAAATTGAATCTTATATGGCTGAGAATAGTAATTTCATGAAAAGGACTGATGCCTTTATCAACAGGACTGAGATGAGATTGCAAAACCAAGAGGCGACCCTAAAGTCATTGGAGACACAAGTAGGGCAATTTGCTCAGAACTTGAACACAAGACTAATGGGTGGTTTACCTAGCGATACTGAGGTCGCCAAAGGAATAGGCCATGAGTAGTGTAAAGTAATTAGCACCCGGAGTGGACTAAAGCTTAATGATGCACTTGCCCAGCCAATAAACCGACCAAGAGAGCAACCCCTTATCTAGACAGATGAATCCAGCAACAAAACCTCCAATAAAAATGACGAGTCAAAAATTACCAAGGCAACTCCACATGCTCGTGCCTCGGCAAGCCCTGATGCCAAGGAAATACCAGATACCCATGCCTCGGTAATACCCAATGCCATCGCCTCGGCAACCAAGCATGCCTTGGCAAGTCCTGATGCATCGACAATTCCTCAAATCAAATTCCAATGCAAAGAACGGATTGAGGACATCCGACTTCCACCACTATTCCCATAGAGGTTGAAACGAAAAAGCAAGAATACTAGTTCAAGAAGTTCTTTGACATCTTGAAGCAAGTCCACATCAACTTGCTATTGGTTGAAGCAATAGAGCAAATGCCAAACTATGCTAAGTTCCTTAAAGACATCATCTCCAAGCGAACAAGGCTAGGAGAATTTGAAATTGTTATTGTAACGGAAGGATGCATGGCCATGTTGCACAACCGCATGCCACCCAAGCTTAAAGATTCTGACAGTTTCACCATACCATGTTCAATCGGAAACCATTATGTCGGGAAGGCATTGTGTGATCTTGGAGCAAGCATAAACTTGATGCCAAAATCAGTTTTCAAGAAATTGGGAATCAGGAAGGCAAGTCCAACACTAGTCATGCTACAGCTAGCTGACAGATCCTACATGCACCTAGAGGGAAAAATCAAAGATATATTGGTAAGAGTTGATAAATTTATTTTTCCCACTGACTTTATTGTTTTGGATTGTGAAGCAGATAAGTTTGCCCCGATTATTCTTGGGAGACCCTTCTTAGCAACAGGAAGAACCTTGATTGATGTTGAAAAGGGAGAACTCACGATGAGGGTGAATGACCAGCAAGTCAAGTTGAATGTATTCAAGACCCTAAAGCATGCCGATGATCCAGAAGAATGTCAGTTACTCCATGCTACAACCAAATTTGATTTTGACGTGGAAGAATATTGCCTCGGCAATAACATTGCCAAGGAGAATTGCCTCAGCAATTAAACCTGAGGAGTTTGAAGAGCTGGACGATGAAGAGCATGATGAAGCCAATTGGATAGCAAGTCATCCAGGTAAGTTTTTGAACCATTAGACTACTCAGGTAAGGAAGGTAAGACCGAAAAACCTTCTATTGAGCAACCTCCTATGCTTGAATTGAAACCATTGCCAGGGCAATTGAAATATGCCTACTTAAGGAACGATAACACTTTACCTATAATAATTTCTTCTAAGTTGTAGCATGAACAGGAAAAAAGGTTGATCGACATGTTGGCATTGCACAAGAAGGAAATAGGATGGAAAATTGTCGACTTGAAGGGAATTAGCCCGGTAGTGTGTATGCACAAAATCCTATTGGAGGATGATCACAAACCGACAATTGAGGCACAAAGGAGGCTTAACCCTACTATAAGGAAGTCGTGAGGAAGGAAATCATCAAATGACTTGATGCCGGAATCATATATCCTATCTCTGATAGTACATGGGTAAGCCCGGTACAATGTTTATCGAAAAAGGGAGGTATAACCATGGTAAGCAACGAAAGCAATGAACTAATCCCAACTAGGATTGTGATCGGTTGGAGGGTTTGTAGGGACTACCGCAAGTTAAATAAAGCAACTAGGAAATATCACTTTTATTTGCCATTTATTGACCAAATGCATGATCGACTTACAGGTAAATCTTTTTATTATTTTCCTAATGGTTACTCAGGTTATAACCAAATTGCCATAGCACCGGATGATCAGGCAAAGACCACCTTCACATTCTCGTATGGTACCTACGGTTTTCGAAGGATGTCGTTTGGATTATGTAATGCTCCGACAACTTTCTAGAGATGTATGATGGCAATTTTCTCCGACAAGGTGGAAGATTTCCTAGAAATCTTCATGGATAATTTTTTGGTATTCAGCGACAACTTTCACAATTGCCTCGGCAATTTGGAGAAAGTGCTAACAAGATGTGAAGAATTCGATCTAGTACTCAATTGGGAGAAGTGCCACTTTATGGTAGATGAAGGCATAGTGCTCGGTCACAAGATCTTATCCAAAGGAATTGAATTCGACAAAGCCAAGGTGGAAGTGATTAAAAAATTGCCGCCACCAACTGCAGTCAAAGGAATCCGAAGCTTTCTTTGTCATGTAGGTTTTTACATGAGGTTTATTTATAATTTTTCCAAAATCTCTAAACCTTTGTGTAACTTGCTAGAACAGGACAAAGCCTTTAATTTTGATGACTCATGCATCCAAGCATTTGAAGCCTTGAAGAAGCAACTTGCCTCGGCACCCATTGTCGTTCCGCCGGACTTGACCTTACCTTTTGAACTTATGTGTGATGCAAGCAACTTTGTAGTAGGAGCAGTACTAGGTCAATGAATAGGTGAAATATTTTATGTGATTTACTACGCTAGTAAAACTCTTAATGAAGCTCAAGTGAACTACACCACTACGGAGAAAGAGTTACTAGCTGTAGTTTTCGCTTTTGATAAATTTAGTTCATACTTGATCGAGACCAAGGTAATTGTTCATACTGACCATTCGATAATTAAGTACCTTTTTTGCCAAGAAAGATGCCAAACCTCGTTTAGTTCATTGGATTTTAATTTTACAAGAGTTTGACATTGAAATTAAGGACAAGAAGGGTACCGAGAACCAAGTTGTCGACCATTTCTCACGCCTATAACGAGGCAAAGATGATGACACAAACGTGGAAATCCATGATGCATTCTCGGACGAGCAATTCTTAATTGCCCAAGCAACCACAGTAGGGACTACCCTGGCAATACCCGTAGCAACAACAGCAGCAATTGCCTCTGCAATTCCATGGTATGCAAACTTAGTGAATTTCTTTGTTAGTGGCATTTTACCACATTATTATTGGGACGAGCCTCTTTTATTTAAACAATGTGCAGACTAGGTTATTAGGCGATACATCCCCGAGGAAGAGTAGCAAAATGTGCTCCAATAATGTCATTCATCACCTATGGAGGTCATTTTGGAGGCACTCGCACCACGACCAAAGTCTTGCAATCCGGTTTCTATTGGCCAACACTTTACAAAGATGCTCAAGACTTCTACAAGAGGTGTGATCGATGTCAACGAACAAGGAATAATTCACACCGACACGAGATGCCACTACAGAATATCCTTGAGGTCGAGTTGTTTAACGTGTGGGGGATCAATTTTATGGGACCCTTACCATCCTTGTTTGGCAATGTATACATCCTACTTGCCATAGACTACGTGTCTAAATGGGTAGAAGCAGCTGCAGTTCCCAACAACGATTCCAAGACTGTGCAGAAATTCTTGTAGAAAAACATATTCACACTATTTGGAACACCAAGGGCAATTATCAGTGATGGAGGCACTCACTTAGATAATAGGCTAATTGCCAAAATGCTAGAGCGATTTGGAGTGATGCACAAAATTGCCACGGCATATTATCCTCAAACAAACGGGCAAGCTGAAATTTCCAATCATGAATTGAAGGTTATCCTTGAAAAAGTTATCAATTTTTCTCGAAAAGATTGGCCGGAAAGAATTGATGAAACACTATAGGCCTATCGAATAGCATTCAAGAAACCTTTAGGCATGTCACCTTACAGACTTGTCTACGGCAAGACTTGCCAACTTCTGGTAGAGATCGGACACAAGGCTTATTAGGCGATCAAAACGGTCAACATGGATTGGGAGAGTGCTAGACAAAAGCGATTACTGGACCTGAACGAAATTTAAGAATTTCATGCCTTAGCTTACAATAACGCGAGAATCTACAAGGAGAAAATGAAGCGTTGGCATGATAAGAAGCTATTGTTGTGGCAATTTTTGCCCGGGCAATTAGTTCTTCTCTTCAATTCTCGATTAAAACTCTTTTCGAGAAAACTGAAATCGAGATGGTCTGGGCCATTTGAAGTCGTCAAACCTTTCTCTCATGGTGCCGTGATAATCAAGTCCACCATTGATGGGCATGAGTTCAAAGTTAACGGAAAAAGATTAAAGCATTATGCCAGCAACCATGTTGAGTGCGACAAGGAAGTGGTTACTTTAGGAGATGCATAACCCTGCTCTCTTTTAATATTTCTTATTTATTTTTATTTTTAATTTTAGACTTATTTTTAGGATAAAAGTATGTTTTTAGTTTATTTTTATTCTTTTTATCTTTATATTTCCACATTTTTTCTTTTCTTTGTTTTTGATTCCACTATCACCATGGCCAAGAACATCAAGACAATTCCTCACCAGCTAAGGAACAAGAAATGCCAAAGAAAGCCCCAACAGCAAAGCTTGTCAGGGCAACCAAAGTTGCCTCGACAATTCCTGATGCCTTGGCAAGTCCTGATGCTCAGGCAGTTGAACCTTACTTCAACAACTGAGGATGCCACGACAACTGCCGCACAAGAGGCAACACCAGACATACGCATTCAACCATCACGAATCGGCAAACAAACCAAGCAATTTGCACGAAGGAAACACATCATTCAAGGTGATGACCTTTTCAACTAATTCATTTGCATTTTATTTTAATTTTTACATGCATTGAGGACAATGCTTCTCTCGAGTTTGGGGGTTATTGTTTTCTAGTTAGTTTAATATTTAGTTGCATTCATAATTAATAATAGGATATAGGTTGCATACGTTACTTGCCATGCCTTTGATTGGATTTAATTGCTTAAACTTGTTGAATACCCGATGATGAATTTTTGTCATTACACTTAATTGAAAGAACCTTTAAATTTTAGGATTGCATTAAAAGAACTTAGAATTTTACTATGATGCTAAATATTATGAACACGGTTGTGGCTTGTTGATTGAAAGAAACTTGATGAACTTAGGTTGCCTAAAATTTGGGTAAACTTAAATTGAAAATTTAAAGTTAATTTCTTGATAGAGGTGCCTGAAACTAGCTCTAGTAGTTGCACATTAAAGATATCGCTAGAGGTGCCCGAAATTGGCTCTAGTCGAAAAAAAAAATTTAAAAGGAGAAATTGCTTGCTTTACTAGAGGTTCCGAAATTGGTTCTAGTAAAAAGAAAAATAAATACCCCATTAATTAAATTGATAAAAGCCTATAGTTCACATAGAATCTTGAAAATCAACTTGTACAAAACTACGCACACACATTGTTACAAGCATTATAGTTTGGTTCCGAGAATTTTTTGTGCCATCTGAAAAATCCAAAAGGAGATCATACTTTGTGCCACGGTTCTGAGGTTTGAATTCAAATTTGAAGCATGTCTTTGATGATTAAAGTCTTGGCAGGTAATTATTAGATTTGCATTGCTTGAGGACAAGCAATAGTTTGAGTTTAGAAGTGTGTTAAGTGTTCAAAAGTACTATTTTTATAACCCTTTTTACTCATATTATTGTTAGACTTAGGCCCATTTTAGTTGCATTATTAGGCATTCATGCATGTTTTCATGATTTCCTTCACTGTCATGCTCGATTTCATAATTTAGTTGATTTTGTGGAAAAAGGTATTGCTGGTGTGTGTTTTTGTGTGCAAGATCTAATTGCCCAAGCGAGTAGGAGATTTCCGTGGAAGCTAAGGAAGAAAACTGAAGAATCGGCCAAGGCAATCGAAGCTGTTTTCCAAATGCCAAACTGGAGGGTCTACCACAGCAAACGAAGCTATCTTCTAAATTTCATGCTGAGCAAATTGCTGAAGCATGTCAGGACAAATCCACCTCATCAGGGATAAGCACAAAATCAAGAGATAAATCCCAAAGATTTGGATTTCCATGCAGTATTTTGATAAGTGTTCAAAAGTACTATTTTTATTACCCTTTTTACTCATATTATTGTTAGACTTAAGCTCATATTAGTTGCATAATTAGTCATTCATGCATTAATTCATGTTTCTTTCCACCGTTGAGCTTGATTACATAACTTGGTGATTTTTGTGGAAAAAGATGCTGCTTTGGTGTGTTTTTGTGTGTATGTACAGGATCACTTGCCAAAGCAAGACTAGAGCTAGTTGCCAGGGCAATGTATGAAGGAGATGACGAGCTAGTTGCCAGGGCAATGCATGAAGGAGATGCTGAGCCAGTTGCCAGGGCAATTGTCGACAAAGAATAAGGTGATATGGTAGTCAAAATTGATGACTAGACAAGCCCAAGATGACGTGGAGCAAAGCTAAATCCCAAAGGAATTTGATTTCCGTGAAGAGATTAAAGAAGAATTAAATTCCAAGAAGATAGGAGAAGTTCTAGTAGGAATATAATTATAATAAAGAATTATATTCTTTAAAGATAATTTAATTACAACTTAACTTCCTCCTCAAAAAAGGACTTTGACCTAGCCCTATAAATAAGAAGCCATATCGTCAACTTGAGAGGACAGCAAGAAGAGGGAAAATTTCAACAACCCCATAGGGTAAGAAGAGAGAAATTTCGACAAGAGAGCAAGGGGAGAGAGTTCGATTTCTTCTTCTTCTTCTTTGCTTCCATTAGATTCATGGTTTGGGGATTATTCTTTGTATATCTTTTGAACCCAACCATGAACTAACTTGATTGGTTGGGGTTATTGTGTTTTGTTGTTGTGAGAAACTATTGGATTTTGTTTAGGTAATAAGAGTTTGCACTTTCAATTCAAGGTTTACTCATTCTTGGCTTTTATTCTTGTTTGCGAGTGAATTGGGAGAGGATCTCGTAACTTCATCTATTTATCTAATATCGGGAGAGTTAGATTCAAGAAACGAATGAGTATGGTCTTTATTCAATCTATTGATGGTGAAGATTAATCCGGCTTAGGAATAAGTTAAGGATTTCAACGGCTAAGAGGAGCGCAAGATTGGTTGTTGTTCACCCTTGATTCACGCAGGGATGTATTATCAAGGCATACACAAGTAGTTAGAGTTTTGACTTAGGGATAAGAAGAAACCATTGGAGACGCTCCGCCGAACCTTGAAGTTGCTGCCCAGCCGCCCAAGTAGTTGCCCAGCTAGTCGCGCAGGCAACCATCGATTAGTTGCCAAGGCAACCCCGTTGTGCAAGTTGCCACGGCAGCTGAGTTGCCCTTGCACTCTTTTACCAAGACGATCCAATCGGCTATCACACCTCAACTCACGATAACCTGACCTATTCTCTCTTTTGATTTCATCTATTCTTTTAGTTTATTGCTCTTAGTTTACTCGTTAATTAGAACTCCTATTATCAATTGTGTTTTTACTTTTCACAGTGCAATAACTTAAGCAAAGTGGCCCAAACCAATCCCTGTGGAGACGATACTCGATACTCATATCACTTTATTACTTGCGACGTGTATACTTGCACAATTGCGTAGCACTTATTACACGCAACAAGTTTTTGGCGCCGTTTCCGGGGATTGGCAATTGGTGTTAGTTGTTTTTTGTTATTGCCTTTTTTCTCTTAGTTTTACTAACTTTTCTTTTTGTTTGTTTAAAAAAAAATAGGTGCGCTACAAGTTAAGGGACATCAACATGTCGGGAAATAAAAGCCAATCTATTCGAGAGATGATGTTGGAAGATATGAATCAATCCAATCAAGAGTTTCTTGCACCCTTTGATGATTACCTATACCAACCGAGAAAAGCCCAAAGAACTTATACCGTGGAAAAATCTTGTGCTGTGTGGAGAACATCATGTGTTTGAAAATTGCCCTCACATTTTCGGTGCATATAACTACATGGAGGACCATAGAGGGAACCAGCAGCAAAATTCTTCTTGGTATGGTCAAAAAGCTCAAAAAAGTTTTTACTGTAACAATTTTGCCGCAGCAACAGATATGCCATGGCAATGTAGTCCTTTTCAAGAGCATTCCAATTCCTTGGAGGAAACGTTTCTAGCTTCCTTGGCTAGACTTGACGGATCAATTGGAGAGATTCGAGAGCTATCAAAATCTATGGATACGAGGATAGCTCAGTGGGATGCAACCTTAGGGGATTAAGAAGATCAATTGAGGAGATCCACATATGGCATGGATAACATGCACCAACAATTCATTCCTAGGGATACTGACGTCCCAAGGCAAGAGGATAAGGTGCAATGCAAATAAGTCTCTTCGATGTGTGAGGAACAACTAGAACCTCAAAGTCAAGAGGATGCCAATGAAATAGACTGCCCAACACATGATGAGCCTGAACAACAAATTGCCCCAACAATGATTGAGGAGCCTGAACAGAGCAATGCCGCGACAACACTCAGTGAAGCTGAGAACAACAATATTACAGCAAATTCTGAGGAACCTGATGCCCATAAGGTTACAACATTGATGTTGAAGCAAGAATCTGTAGATTGCTCCCATCTACAATTGCCACGGCAATTACACGACCACATGCAAGATCAACGAGATGATAATACTTTACCAATAGAATATGAGAAGGTAATGGTTAAACCTTTCGAATTCTTTAAAAGCTCACCTCGTCCATTGCAGGTATGTCTTAAGGAACCGAGGTTGGTAGATTTGAAGCCATCGAAATCTCTACTGATGGAGATGTTTGAGAGGCCAAAAGAAAACGGTGTTTGGATTCGTAAAGCTTTTTAGAAAATTGGTTCTTCCCTTGACTTACAGCAAATTTTGGCAACTGATTGCCACGAAAATTGGCTTGAGCAGCAATTGCCACGACAACAAAGTCTACATCCAACCATGATAGAAGTCGACAAGAATGAGGTAATTGAATGGTTGATAATGGATATAATTTTTCCTATTAATATATTTGTGCCTTCAGGAATAGTAGCAAGGTGGAGAGTATATATGGACTACAAGCGAACAAAGAAGAAAGACACCTCCACCATGATAACGCAAAAGGGAGTAGTGGCAAGCACATTGGCCAAACTCTTTTTGGGCAATATTGTCACCCGATGGAGGGTGCGTATGGACTATAAGAAGTATCGAAAATGACCATCCTCAAGTTTTCTCAGATATGCACTAACATGCATGATGACACTCTTTTCAGACATGGTCGAAAACTTCATTGAGATCTTCATGGATGATTTTTCCGTTTTTGGTAGTGACTTCAACGGTTGCCTCGACAATTTAGAGAATGTGTTCGCAAGATGTGAAGAAACCGATTTAGTCCTTAATTGGGAGAAGTGTCATCTTATTGTAGATGAAGGAATGGTGCTCGGCCACAATATTTCATCCAAGGGAATTGAAATTGACAAAGCCAAGGTGGACGTGATCGAGAGATTACCCTCACCAAGATAAAGTCTTCCATTTTGATGATTCTTGCACCCAAGCATTCGAAACCCTAAAGAAAAAGCTTGCCTCGGCAACCCTCGACGCCGCAGCAGCTCTTGAAGAGCACGCTTCAGAAACCATGGATGCGCATGCCTCGACAACCCTCGACGCCACAGCAGCTCTTGACGCCCATGCCTCGACAACTTCTGACGCGCACGCCTCGGTAACCCTCGATGCCGCAGCAACCCTTGACGCCTCGGCAACCATGGATGCGCATGCCTCAGCAACCCTCGACGCTGCAATAGCTCTTGACGTGCACGCCTCGGCAACCATGGACGTGCATGCCTCGGTAACCACTGATACGCACGCCTCGGCAACCATGGATGCATATGCCTCGGTAACTCTATACATACACGACTCGACAACCTTGGGAGTAGTCGCCACGGCAGCACATGCCTCAGCAATACCTTGGTACGCGGATTTAGTTAATTTCCTTGTTTGTGGTATTTTACCTTATGGCCTTACTCACCAAGGGAAGAAGCGGTTCCGCCATGATGCTAAGCATTACTTTTGGGACGAGCCTCTTTTGTTTAAACAATGTGTAGATCAGGTCATACGCCGATGTGTCCCTGAAGAAGAGCAGCAGAATGTACTCCGGTAATGCCATTCTTCACCCTATGGAGGACATTTTGGAGGAACTCGTACCGCGGCCAAAGTTTTGCAAACCGGTTTGTATTGGCCAACACTGTACAAAGATGCCCAGGAGTTTTACAAGCAATGTGATCATTGCATAGGATGGGCAATATCACCCACAAACCAATGGGCAAATAGAAATTTCCAACCGGGAATTGAAGGGTATACTCGAGAAAGTTGTAAATCCCTCTAGGAAGGATTGGTCAGCAAGACTAGATGACGCACTTTGGGCATATCGCACTGCATTCAAAACACCCTTAGGTATGTCCCCCTTCTGACTTGTTTATGGCAAAACATGCCATCTACCGGTGGAAATCGAATACAAGGCATGCTGGGCAATCAAAACCGTGAATATGGATTGGGAAAGTGCCGAGCAAAAGTGTTTGTTGGACCTCAACGAGATAGAAGAACTCCGTGCACTCGCCTATAACAATGCACGAATCTACAAGGAGAAAACAAAGCAATGGCATGACAAGAAACTATTGCCGCGGTAATTCATGCCAGGGCAACTAGTTCTCTTATTCAATTCTCGGCTAAAACTTTTCCCGGGAAAACTAAAATCAAGATGGTCGGGACCATTCGAAGTTGTCAAACCATTCTCCCATGGTGCCATGATAATCAAGTCCATTATCGATGAACATGAATTCAAAGTTAACGGACAAAGATTGAAGCACTACAACGGTGCCCATGTAGAACGTACCAAAGAAATCGACACCTTAGGAGATGCATAAGCATGCTCTCATTTTGATATTTTCTTTTTCTTTTTCATTTTCTTTTTCTTCTTTCGAGCTATTTTTTCAGTTTTTTTTTCTTTATTTATTTTTGGAATATTTAAGAGATATTTTATTTTTCTTCATTATCTTTAGTTTCCAGGTTTTCTTTTCCACAACAAGACTCACAACCCCCATGTTAAGGAAATTTACTGCCAACTACTTGCCACAACAACCACAACAGAAACTGGTGATGCCCAGGCAACAACAATGGCTTCGGCAACTACTGATGCCCATGCAAGTGAACCTACATCGGCAAACATGGATCAAATCGAAACAATGCTACTCACGCGGTACCAGCATTCAACCACCGACTGAAAAATAAATCAAGCAAACGGCATGAAGGAAACTTATCACTCGAGGTGACGACCTCTCCGACTAACTCATTTCATTTAGTTTCTTTTAAATTTTGTTTCACTCTTACATGCATTGAGGACAATGCTTCTCTCGAGTTTGGAGGGGTGTTGGTTTCTAGTTAGCTTCATGTTTAGTTGCATTCATTTTTAGCAATCACATTTAGGTTGCATATATTACTTGTCATGCCTTTAATTGGATTTAATTGCTTAAGACTTGTTAAATATCCAATGATGAATTTTTGCTACTGCACTTAATTGAAAGAACCTTTAATTTTAGGATTGCATGAAAAGAACTTAGAATTTTACTATGATGCTGAATTTTTTTACATGGTTGTGGCTTGTTGATTGAAAGAAACTTAGTGAACTTAGGTTGCTTAAAATTTGGGTAAATTTAAACTTGAAAATTAAAAGTTAATTTCTTGCTAGAGGTGCCCGAAACTGGCTCTAGTAGTAAATGCACTTTCTTGCTAGAGGTGCCCGAAATTGGCTCTAGTGAAAATAAAAATAAATGCCCCGGTAATTAAATTGATAAAAGCCTATTGTTCACATAGAATCTTGAAAATCAACTTGTACACAACTACGCACACACATTGTCACGAGCATTATAGTTTGGTTCCGGGTAATTTTAGTGCTATTTGAAAAATTAAAAGGTGATCATACTTTGTGCCACGGTTTCGAGGTTTGAATTCAAGTTTGAAGCATGTCTTTGATGATTAAAGTCTTGGCAGGTAATTATTAGTTTGCATTGCTTGAGGACAAGCAATAGTTCGAGTTTGGGGGTGTGATAAGTGTTCAAAAGTACTATTTTTATTACCCTTTTTACTCATATTATTGTTAGACTTAAGCTCATATTAGTTGCATAATTAGTCATTCATGCATTAATTCATGTTTCTTTCCACCGTTGAGCTTGATTACATAACTTGGTGATTTTTGTGGAAAAATATGCTGCTTTGGTGTGTTTTTGTGTGTATGTACAGGATCACTTGCCAAAGCAAGACTAGAGCTAGTTGCCAGGGCAATGCATGAAGGAGATGTCGAGCTAGTTGCCAGGGTAATGCATGAAGGAGACGCCGAGCCAGTTGCCAGGGCAATTGTCGACAAAGAATAAGGTGATATGGTAGTCAAAATTGATGACTAGACAAGCCCAAGATGACGTGGAGCAAAGCTAAATCCCAAAGGAATTTAATTTCCATGAAGAGATTAAAGAATAATTAAATTCCAAGAAGATAGGAGAAGTTCTAGTAGGAATATAATTATAATAAAGAATTATATTCTTTAAAGATAATTTAATTCCAACTTAACTTCCTCCTCAAAAAAGGACTTTGACCTAGCCCTATAAATAAGAAGCCATATCGTCAACTTGAGAGGAGAGCAAGAAGAGGGAAAATTTCGACAACCCCATAGGGCAAGAAGAGAGAAATTTCGACAAGAGAACAAGGGGGAGAGAGTTCGATTTCTTCTTCTTCTTCTTCTTCTTCTTCTTTGCTTCCATTAGATTCATGGTTTGGGGATTATTCTTTGTATATCTTTTGAACCCAACCATGAACTAACTTGATTGTTTGGGGTTATTGTGTTTTGTTGTTGTGAGAAACTATTGGATTTTGTTTAGGTAATAAGAGTTTGCACTTTCAATTCAAGGTTTACTCATTCTTGGCTTTTATTCTTGTTTGCGAGTGAATTGGGAGAGGATCTCGTAACTTCATCTATTTATCTAATATCGGGAGAGTTAGATTCAAGAAACGAATGAGTATGGTATTTATTCAATCTATTGATGGTGAAGATTAATCCGGCTTAGGAATAAGTTAAGGATTTCAATGGCTAAGAGGAGCGCAAGATTGGTTGTTGTTCACCCTTGATTCACGCAGGGATGTATTATCAAGGCATGCACAAGTAGTTAGAGTTTTGACTTAGGGATAAGAAGAAACCATTGAAGAACGTTTCGCCGAACCTTGAAGTTACTGTACAGCCGCCCAAGTAGTTGCCCAGCTAGTCGCCCAGGCAACCATCGATTAGTTGCCAAGGCAACCCCGCTGTGCAAGTTGCCACGGCAACTGAGTTGCCCTTTTACTCTTTTACCAAGATGATCCAATCGGCTATCACACCTCAACTCACGATAACCTGACCTATTCTTTCTTTTGATTTCATCTATTCTTTTAGTTTATTGCTCTTAGTTTACTCGTTAATTAGAACTCCTATTATCAATTGTGTTTTTACTTTTCACAGTGCAGTAACTTAAGCAAAGTGGCCCAAACCAATCCCTGTGGAGACGATACTCGATACTCATATCACTTTATTACTTGCGACGTGTATACTTGCACAATTGCGTAGCACTTATTACACGCAACACAATTAATGAAGATTTAAATTGAGTTTTTGGAGATCAAAGGGAGATTAAATTCCAAGAGTTTTAGGAGAAGTTTTGGGGGTAATTAATATATAATAAAAGAGATCTATTTCTTTTAGTCTATTTAATTCCAACTTAACTTCCTCCTCAAGAAAGACTTTGACCTAGCCAACTTCTATAGATAAGAGACCTAGCCGCCTACTTCAAGAGAGGTGCGATTGGGAGAGAAAACTAGGGCTGCTCGACATCTTATTTTTCCTTCTTTGTTTCATTAGATTCATGTTTAGGGATTTTATTCTTGAGTTTATTTCGTGCCCAGCCATGAACTAAACTTATTTGGCTTGGGTTATTGTGTTTTTGTGGTTGTGAGAACGATTGGATTTGTTTAGGTATTGAGTTTGCAATTTTACTTCAAAGTTTGTTCATTTTTGGTTCTTAGTTTTGTTTGCGAGTGAATTGGGAGAGGATCTCATGAATTCATCTATTTATCTAATATCATGAGAGTTAGATTCAAGAAACGAATGAGCATGGTTTTTATACAATCGATCGATGGTGAAGACTAATTCGACTTAGGGATAAGTTGCGAATTTCAAATGCTAAAAGGAGCGCAAGATAGGTTGTTGTCCACCCTTGGTTCAAGTAGGGATGTATTATCAAGGCATGCACAATTAACAACATTTCGAGTTAGGGATAACGAGAAACCATTGAAGAACGTTTTGCCGAACTTTGAAGGTTGTCGCCCAAATTGCCCCAGCAATCGTAGACTTGCCCGGGAATTCACAGACCTGCCCAGGCAATTGCAGAACTACCTAGGTTGTCGTAGAATTTCCCCAGCAATCCGTCTGGTTTCAATTGTTGAAGCAATTGAGCGACTCTAGCACTCAATTACCACGACGGTCCATTCAATTATCACACCACGACTTACAATAACCCGACCTACTCTCCCTTATTCAATTACATCTTTCTTTTTATTTAATTGCTCTTTTATTTTCCTTGTTAATTAGAACTCCTACTATCACCTACTTGTGTTTTTACTTTACGTGCGAGAAGTTAGATTCCCGAAGTAGCACCAATCCATGTGGTGGCGGTATCTATACTATACTATAACTTGCGACGTGTACACTTGTACCAATTGCGAAGCACTTAATACGCGCAACAAGACACAAGTCAAGAATATTGTTAGAATTTTAAAAGGATTTGAGATTGCGGCCAGGCTCAAACTTAACCTGAAAAAGTCTGAGCTCTAAGGGATTAACGTTGAGGATACAATTGTTGACAACTGGGTATCACTGTTGCATTGTCAAAGGGAAAATTTCCCATGTCAGTATTTGGGGTTGCCATTGGGAGCAATTAAAAACTCAGTTCAACTGTGGGATCGAGAAATTCAAACAAAAGCTTTCAGGGTGGAAATCAAAGGTATTGTCCTTCGGAGGCAAAATTGCTTTGGTCAAATCTGTCTTGGCAAATTTGCCAATCTATTTCATCTCAATTTTTCCTATGCCCGCTTTAGTCAAGTCGACCATAGCTAGTTTGATTGCAAGGTTTCCCTAGGGCTCGATAGACAAAAAATCAATCCAGTGGGTGAGTTGGGAGTCTATTTGTCTGCCAAAGTCGTGTAGAGGTTTGGAGCTGATTGATTTTAAAATTAAAAGTAGTGCTCTCCTTAACAAGTGGATTTGGAGGTTTGACACAGAACCGAATTGTCTTTGGAGAAGAGTGATTAGCGCTAAAAACGAAGAGAATCCTAACAATATTTTGCCTCTAAATCTTAGGACTGTTAACAAGTCATGGATTTAGAAAGGTATTATTGCACCACTTTCAAATCCAAAAAACCTATTCACTCAAAACATAATATTATGTGTCGGTGATGGTAATGGAGTTCTATTTTGGCATGATGTTTGGGCTGGCTCATTACCTCTCAAGGATGCATTTCCTCGGAATTTTGCATTAGCTTCTTCGAAAGAAGGAGCTCTTGCCGACTTTGGGCATAGCGAGGATGGAATTTGGTTTTGGAAAATTGATTTGCGCAATAGTCTATTTGATTGGGAGAGGGGCATTTGGGATGAGTTCATGGTTGCAATCTCTAATGTTCGCCTAAGGAATTTTAAATGTGATAGTCTCCGATGGATTGGTAATTCAAATGGCCTTTACTCATCCAAGCCTTATTGTGATTTAATGGCTAACAGTGACATGGACATTGACGAAGTGTGGAAGCTGGTGTGGCCAAACCTTGCTCCTCCGAAAGTTGAAGCATTCTTGTGGAAGCTAGTTCATGGGAAGTTACCGACGAAAGTTGAACTTTCTAAAAAAGGCCTTCTCGTCCAACAATCACTACGTTGTCCTCTTTGCTCTTTGGAGGACGAAACTGTAAATCACTTGTTCTGTCATTGCAAAGTAAGTTGGCTCCTATAGCAAAGTTGGTGCTGCATTTGAGGCGTTTCTTTAGTGATGCCCGGTAATGTTAGCTCTTTCCTTCTTCATTGGTGCTATTCTTATAACCCTATGATCTCAAAAGAGGTCTGGCAGCTTTGTTTCTTGTGTTTTGTTTGGTCTATTTGGCTGTACATGAATGATGTCGTGTTCATGGGTACTTTGGTTGATGAAAACCATTTGTTTGAGCTATGCCTTATGCGATTAGGGTGGTGGTGTAAGGCTAACGGCCCTCTTGTTTAATTTAATCTCGCCAATGATATTTTGATGAGTCCATATTTGCTGAAATTTAAAGTAAGAAATCAGTTAAGCAATGCTTTGAGTGTTTGGGAAAGGCCCCCCTCAAACAC
The DNA here is from genome assembly GCA_019671005.1 of Hibiscus mutabilis. NCBI lineage: Eukaryota > Viridiplantae > Streptophyta > Magnoliopsida > Malvales > Malvaceae > Hibiscus > Hibiscus mutabilis. The sequence continues at coordinate 33,204,818 of CM033711.1, read as the reverse complement.
GTTAAAGTTCAACGTTGATGGTGCAACTGAGGGGGTTTACGGAAAGGCTGGTATAGGAGGCTTGTCAAGTGCGGACAATACTTCTTTAATCATGTTTTCTAAATCAGTTGGTGTTGTAGATGCTACATCGACTGAACTGCTAGCCTTAAAAGAGGCTCGTTCATTATTTAGAGATTCAAAAGGGCACGGTCTTTCAAACTAATGATCGAAATTGATTGTAGTGTGATTGCGAAATGGTTAACTCGACCAAACTTGGCTCCGTCTTTATTCAGACAGACTATTTTGGATTGCTTAGATTGTTGCTCTAAGTTTTCATGGTCCATTCGAGCCATCTCTAGAAATGCTAACTCATCGGCAGACAAGTTGGCCAAATCGGGCATTAATAGGTTGATCCCTTTGTGTTGGTTTGCTGTTACTTAATTGGGGAAGGCACTTCCAAATTCTAGTTATGTTGGCGCTGGCGTGGCTATTGAGGTAAGGGGCAGACTGTGTATGGCGAGAGGTTGCAGGAGACATGGGGATGTTGGTACTGGTTCTCATAAATAGGTTTTTGTCTACTGCAAGTTTACTTTTGTTTGATTGTGTAGGTCATAAAGAACAATGGGCAAGTGTTGTATGCGGTGGTTTACACATTTTGTATTTCACATTGACTCGCTACACTCTTTTTCTCTTAATTAGGATTAAGAATTTTTTTAATGAGGCACGGGTCAATAGTTAGGCATTATATAATAAAATATATCTTTTTAAAAACTTAATTTTTATTATAAAATGATCACTGAGCCTTTAACTGTTTAAAGGGGTGACATGACATTTAATAAAACTTGTACACTAACATATTTACTCCTCCGATTTTGCAAATTTAATCAACTTAATCTTAATTTAAAAAAATAAATTTAACATTCATCATTTACATATTATTTCGATTAGAATTTTTCTAGCTTAATCTCTGAAACTCAAATTTGTTAACTCTAATTAGCCTCCAGCTAATTATTTGTCACAAGACGTGGTCACACTTAACTTATATGACCTTCTGCTTGTTTTTCCTTTACTAATTTTAATCGATTTTTAGCTAGTTATTAGTTACAAGGCGTGATTACGTTTTATTGAAGAGGAACATCTGCCTATTTAATATTCGAAGCTCCATTTCGCTCTCTTCTCAAGTAAATAAGAGGCACATATGTATTAATGATAAAGATAAGATGAAATAATTTTTATCTCATTCAAATATATGATATAACTCTTAGTCAAATCTCATTCAAATCCTATTTTATCCTATCTCTATCTCAATCTTATTTTGTATTTAATTATCTAATTTGTATTTAATATTTGATTTTTATATTCATTTGTAAGCCTATATATAGGTCAATTGTAAATATTATCAATTATCAAATATATAAATTCTTTACAATATGCTCTCGTAATTCCAGGGCATTTAGTTCCAGAACCAATGGGTCTCGAAGGCTTTCCGAAACCAAAAATTTAGTTCCCTAATCACTCTTAAAGCTATTTTTAGAAGATAAAATAATAAATATATTTTGTTTAAAAACATAACATTTATATATTAAAAATGTCATTTTTAGATAACCATGACAACCTTAAAGCCAAATTTAAGTAACTAATTGGACCAAAAAAGTTTAGGTACCAACTTGCACCTTGGTGCCAAGTTCAGGTACCAAAATATATATTTATCCTTGTTTCAATCAAGGTTGCATATTTATATTGAAACTTTAAGGATATCATTACCAAAAAATACTCAAACCAAGCATCACATAATACATGGAGTACCTCTAAATTCCAGAAACAAAGTTTCCTTCCTCAACCCCCTTCCCTCTAGCTTTAGGACTCTCCCCTTGCTCCTTAGATGTCAACACGATAAGAAGAAGCTTTTAAACTCAACAAAATGATCATAAGAAGATGGAAAAACTTACAGTAAATAAGTATTTGTTGGTTGTTGAATTATTAAAGCATGAACTGAGTGGCGGATTCAAAATATTTTTTAGGGTGAGTACAAGTCAAAATATTTTTGAGGGTGGGCAGAAATTATAAAAAACTCAAAATTTCAGAGTGGGCAAAGTTAAAATTTAAGGACTAATTCATAAAAAATAAGAAAATTAAAACTAAATAAGTAAACTTTTAGAAGTTCAGGGAGTGCACATGTCCACCCAAGCATATACGTGGTTCGTCGGTGCATGAACTTGTATTGTCGTAAGTATGTATTTATAGTTCAATAATGAAAGCACAAAGTAAGCATGTATTTGTTTAACAAATACAATTTTAATCTGTGCATGCTCAATAATTTTAATTCACAAATATATTTTCCGCAGTTCATATTATAAATAATAAATAAACAATATGTACTATAAGCAAAGATATTGTCATTTGAAAGGCCAAAACAACCTACGTACCTTCACTCATTTTTGGTTCAACTTTTTCCCAATGCTTCAGCTTGTACTCATTTATCTCTGCAATGGCAAATGGAGTGCCCAGCCCTCTCTTTCTCTTGACACCAATAGGAGCATAAGTATGGGTGGAAATATTTTGCAAACCCTGTTAAACAAAAGAATTAGGGTGGGTTTGATTTAAGAGAATACAAGACATTTTCATTTTCTTGGATAATAGAAAATGTTGAAGAAAATATGTTTGGTTGCAAAATTTGAAAATAATTTTTAAAAAATGAAAACAAAAATGAGTGAAATTTTGAAAACATAAAAAAGATATTTTCATCATTTTTTAGAAAAGTAGAAAAATATGAAAATAAGGGTTTTTTACTTTTAACTTTATTTAACCTAGGTTCGAATCATTCTAATGCCAATTTTAGAACTTTAGTTTATTTAATTATATTTTATTTTTATTATAATAATATTTTTAATAATTAAATTTTAATTTAATTATTTAATGAGTAATTATTTGTTTATTTTTGTTTGGTTTAAAGATCAAATTAATCCTCAACGAAAAATAAAAAAAATCAATTTATCCATTATTGATTTTTTTCCACTCAATTTAGCTCTTATTAGCCGAAACACACTCAGTTTAGTCCTTTCGTATCGGTTGATCAAATTTTGACCATTAACTCATTAAAAATTAATAAAATAATAACGTGTGGCGTACTCTAAAAGTGTTGGATCATTAATGTCTTGAATTGCTTCTCGCATCAAGTAATTCATCACTCCTAATTGCCCCTTCATGATCTGTATTTCTAGCTCCAGTGATTGTTTAGCCTCAAGTTGCTTTTCAAATTCGATGAATTGTCTTTAGAGTTCAGACTTTTTTCTCTGACATCGGAAGTAAATAAAAGGTTGATGAAAAGTTCTCGAAAACTATACAAAGTTAACCACTATTTTGAGTAATACTCAATACGAGGACCAGAAATATATACCTTATGTTCTTCTGCCAACCGTAGCATTCTTTCATCCGCCTTCTTTAGCACAAATATTTTGATCATTGTTATGCAAATGATACAAAGGAACAAAAGGTGCAACTTTGGAGTTAAACTTGAAGTCAGCCGGATTACATGGTGATAAATTAGCTTAAACAACTCCTCACGCTGCTCTAGTTTTATTTTCTGGTCAGAAAACTGTCGGGCCATCCTCTCACGCTCCATGTACATCATCTTTACATGGTCAAGACCATTCTCCTGTATCCTTTTTAACTTTGCATCGACGGCATATCTAAAAATTTAAAAACGAAAGTTTAAAATATTTTTTTTTCTTAAATGGGTATGCAAATTTCTTTTTTCTCCTTCACACACTAAACTAAACTACAAATTTTTTCAAAAAATAAGGATGCAGTTGCTTTTTTTGAGAGCTCTGTAGGTACGTCCGCCCCTAGTCTGCATATTATATACTACAATAATCCATAACAAACTAGAATAACACATATTGAAATAAATATTTTACAAACTAAGATTACACCATACCTTCAACAAGACGTAGGTTCTTGGCCACCAAGGTTTTGGCCAGGGATGTCACTAGTATTGAGTACTTGCTTTGATTTCCCACTTCTTTGTCCAAAACAGTCTTCAGGTTCCCATTGTTGCAATAAAAAAACATGATACTAAAAAAAGTCAAAGTTATAGTAATAAAATATTTGATAACAGAAATAGTCAAATAGAGATAGAAGACGTGACGGATTTCAAGAAGTTACGCAACGGAAGAAAGGGAAAAGTTTTTATTTTTTTAATCAGAACATCTTTTTAATAACATTTTTCAACTTCATTCACTGTCTTGTCTTTTCTGTCCAATTCTGGACTGATCATATTTTATATGTAGGAAAGAAAACTTTCACCTATCCTATTTTTTCCCTTCACATTTTCTGTTGAACCAAGCATAGACTAAATTCATTTTCCTTCTCATTTTCTTTCCAATTTTTAGCTGAACCAAGCATAGTCTAGGGTCTAACGATATCAGAGAATTAGAATTTCAACCAAATTAACCACTTATCATTTTAACCTTCCTTATAATGGATTAAATTAAGCAACCTAGTATAAAAATAATACTGCCATTCTCAACATCAGAGTTGGGAAGAATGGTTGAAGCTTCAAATGGTATTTTTTTTTGCAAGTGGACAGAATACATGTCAAACTTACTTCTGTAAGAGTCTGTTGTTTCTTATATCTTTTATGCTTGTGGTATACCTGACTAGTGTCACATTTGCTTCTCTGGGGGCAAACAATCAGCTGCTCCTGTCCCAACTGAGGATCTTGCTGTTGCATGAGGTTATCATTCCCCAATATATCATGATCCATCTGCTAATCCAACTGGTGATCTTTTGCCCCTACCAATAAAAGATACCAATAATTATAGGGACATAACTCAAGTGACACAATACACATGTTAAGGTCATATAAAGAAAAAAATCAACTTACCTATTTCACTGTCATGCTCTCGTGTTGTTGCTATCTCTTCCTCCAGATGAAGAATAAAACGATCAACCTTGCCTTCCGATGTTTGCAACATTTGACGCATGCCATGACAATGAGCATTATGAGAAGCGTGCAACGATTTCAAGGAAGTCTCCATCGAAGTCATCTGAGCCGACATTTGAACAATGTGTTCATAAATGGCTTGCAAAGAAAATTCTCCTTGAGGCGATTCAGGAACCGGAGGTTGAGCATCTTCCATCAGAGCCGGAAGGTCATGACGTTGTCGACGAAAAGAAACCAATTCACCGGTGTAATACCCATTTTTGTTCAGACTCAAACTCAAACTTAAACTTATTTTTAATTCGGGCCTAAGCCCAAACCAAACTTAATCCAACAATTAAAAAATAGACCCATCATTATTATTTTATTGACCCTAAATAATATTACAATAGGCCCAAATACCAAATAATCCAAGCCCAATGCCTAATTAAACCCAAAATCAAAATAAAATACTAAATTACCCTTAACCTTAGAAAGATAACCTAAACCATATCCCCATGTTTGCCAGGCACTGCATATGCCCTTTCAACTCCTCGCGAGTGGTTGCCACGCGCGGCGGTTCAATGCCCCGTGGCTGCCACGTGCGACACAATTGGCCTCACCACCGCCCACTCTAACGTCACTACCCTGCTCCGCCGCCCCACCGCCTGAAAAGAAAAAAGAAACATTATTATATATATATATATTTGTTATAAAAACCCCAAAAATCCGGATTGTAAAGGGGGGAGTTCGAACAGGAAAATGAGATTTTCGGAGTTAAAAGAATACTTTCTCGTTTATTCTATCTACCAAAATTGAAAAATCAAAAAATTAAACACAAAAAAACAAAAATAAAGAGGTAAAATACTCCCCGGTTTGTTACAGATCTAGGACTGTAGCTTCATATTTAGGGAAATCTAAGGCTAGATTTGGAAAGAGGGTAATCGGCCTTTCGGTGTGCTTGCATGTATTCTGGCCGCCGTTCGCAGTGGTTCTCCGTCGTCGGTGAACTGCATCATACGGCGGACCTCAGGCAGCGACACGGTAGCGACGGGCTAGACAAGGAGAGAATTTCAGAGAAAATTTTGAAGTTTTTTGATATCACATGTAAAAATGATTTTTGGGGTTAAAATAACTATTTAAACAAGAATCAGAACGACACCGTTTCATGCCCTCTCGACCTGCACTTCGACCCGACCCGGCCGAGGAGACCGACACGTTTTGAAAGATGGGCAAATTATGCCTGTGGTCCCTCTGCTTCGTATCCTTCACATTTCTGGCCTTTAATTTGTTCTTTTTTCATTTCGGTCACTATTTCTAATTTCTATTCTTCTTTATTATGTTATTATTATTATATTTAATTTATAATAATAATAATTATTTTTATTTTCAGTATTTTGTACATGAATATATATAAGTATATTATATACTCTCATTATCATCATATTAAATTATTATTTTATAATTATATGTTACATATTATTATTATTATTATTATTTTATTAATATTACTATTATTATTCTTTCGATGTTAATGTAATAATATAGCTATACATATATACATCCGTATAAATTTCGCATTCATTCATTGTAACCAAATTTTAAATTAAAACCTTTTATTAGGGATTCTCGTGAAAAACGTACATCGAACATAAGGGGTGTCACTTTCTGTTAATCTCTATTACAAAATACTATTTTTAATTCTAAATTATAATTTTTCAAAACAGGTTCCCTTCATTCGGGAATCTAACAAAAATTATGCCGGAGTGTAGGGGTGTAAATTCCTTTCATTTAAAGAAATATTCGTTTAAATATTTTAAGGGATAACAAATTTTAAATTAAATTCGAATTCTTAATTTCCATCATTTAGATAATATGTAATCGACCAGGTACCAGTTTGGGCGTTGTGGGGTGCTCATCCTTCCCTACATGTAACTGACTCCCGAACCTGTTTTTCTGGTTTCGCAAACCAAAACTCGTCATTTTAATAAAAAGACACAAAAACAAGTTTTATTAAAATAACCGAGTTTTTCGGTGATTCAATCTCACTTAAATTAAAAAGATTGGTGGTGACTCTATCCTAAATATTTTTTTCGTAAAAACGTGTCAAGAACCACCGCCGGGCGGGACCGTTGTTATAGCCGGAATCATGATCAAAATCCCGCTTGGCCTTGCAAGCCGTTGTAAGACTGATAATGCTAGAAAGTTTAACGGAAGGGTCAAACTCGGTCGAAATATGAAGCTTATCCTAAAAGATAAAGCTAAGGATACATCCATAGGGGAGAGAGCGAGGAAAATTAACTTTCCGTTTAACAACCTCAACAAATGAAAGGAAAAGTATTTTGGCAATGTCGGGTCGAATTCCGTTTTTGATGTGGTAAAACCACCAATAGCCACAAGGACGCATGCTAGTGGCTTTACCAGCGGAGGGGCGAATGAACCATGTAATGGTCGGGAAAGTCTAAATCGGTAGGGCTATCCTTGGGAAACTTAGCCATATAAATGTGACGTTCATCCTCTATTTTACCACCTTGAGGAACTCCAAGATGGGAAGCAATAGACTCGGGGAAAGAGTGAATGTTTTACCCATTACAGAAGACTTGATGGCAATTACAAAAGAATGCACGGACAAGATTTTGATTTACAAGCGGAGGAATGCTAAGAAAATCTAACCAACCCCAATTGGCAAATGTCTCAAAAAATGGAAATTGATACTCGAGAGATATAATAAAATTTGGATCAACACTACGCTCAAAACGGAGAGGTTTGGTCTTAAAACTCTTTGTACAAGCTGAGGGCATTGTCATCCTGAAAGCACAAGGTTTCAAAAGCTTGTGCATTAGAGTTAGATGCACTAATTGTGGTTTTAAGACACTGAATTAATGCATTCAAGCTCGTCAAACAGCAGCTTTTCCTTTGTATTCGAACATTTCAGTTGTTGCTGGTACATTTATTAGTACTGTTTTGTGATATTAATTCATTGATTATACCAAACATTCACACATATATAACAAAATAGAACAGAGCTGATAATTAGAAGTTAGAACTACTAACTTATGCCATAGCCGACCACTCTAAAATATTTACTACATTTATGCTGCTGTTACGAGCAACATATGACAGCAGCACCCTTGCTGATTTTAGCCTCAATAAACAACTACAAATGAGGCATAACCAACTGTAACAGTCTACAATAGGATGATCTAACATTTTACTATAAAATAAGGTATTTTATACCTAAACTTTCATAAGCAAACATAGCAGTTTCACTTAGGCTACTGATTTACAACGTTATAGCTATTATCTTGAGCTAATATATCGAACACAAGACGTTAAAACAAGGCAGAGTTGCTGATTTGGTATTCTAGACGAGTAAGTGTGTAACGGAGTTGCTGATTTGGTATTCTAGACGAGTATGATTTGGAAAAGTAAATATTAGGGGCTCCCATAATCCTGAACACACTTTATTGCCCCTCTATCTCGAGATTAGATTCAAGAGTCATTTCATACTATCAATAATAGGAGTTCTGCCGGAAAGAATGAATTTTAGAAGAGAAATAAAAAATAAAAAATCAAATGTTTGCCACTTGAGAAAATAAAGGGAATGCATCTTTAAATCAAGTAGAATAACATAGAAGCTCCTACAAAAGATTCCTAATGCTCGCGGGCAAAAGCAAAAAGGTTGGTTCTAGATATGACCCCAATTGTCTAGGAAGATTAAGCTTTATTCCAGGAAAGCATGAATGAATTCTAGCCAAGCTCGTCTTTTCTATAAAGAATTTGTATATTTGATAACGTTTACAATTGACCTATATATAGTCTTACAACTAAATATACAAAGATAAGGAAAATCAAATATTAAATAAAAATATTTAAATAGAAGATAAGATTGAGATAGAGATAGGATAAAATAGGATTTGAATGAGATTTGACTGAGAGCTATCTCGTGTATTTGAATAAGATAAAAGTTATCTCATCTTATCTTTATCCTTAACACGCCCACGGAAGATAAAGGATCTATCGGAGACTCCAATCTTAGACCGAAAATGGATTAAGAGATTACGACCAAGCGGTTTGGTGAGCGTGTCGCAATCTAAGCTTTGGAGGGAATGTGTTGAACAAGTATGGAACCCACAGCAACTAAGTCACGAACAAAGAAGTAATCAAGGGCATGATGCTTCATATGAGAATGAAAAATAGGATTTTTGCAAACATATGTGGCACTGAGATTGTCGCAGAAAATAGATGGTGGTTTTGGTAATGCCACGACAATTTCTTGAAGAAGATGTTAGACCCAAAGCACTTCAGCAGTTGCATTTGCCACGACACGATATTCAGCTTCTGTGGAGGAACGGGAAACAGTTTTTTGACGAGCTGACTTTCAAGAAATAAGATTAGATCCAAGATAAATAGCATATCTAGTAGTGGATCGACCGTCCGTAAAGGATCCTACCCAGTCTGCATCAGCAAAGGCGGTGAGATGAAGGGAAGATGCCGAACGAAAAAGAATGTCATGGCATAATGTTCCTTTGAGATAACGTAGGATGTGCTTAGCTGCTGTCCAATGTGCAAGTGAAGTAACATGCATGTATTGCGACAGACGATTCCACGACAAAAGAAATATATGGACGAATAAGTGTGGGATACTAAAGGAGACCAAGTGGTCGACGATACCCAAAAATATCAAGTGTCGTGGATGGCTTCGGCGGAGGTAACTTGTCAGAAGAGGACATATGTATGAAAATTGCCTTGGCATTTTCCATCTGAAACTGAGTCAAGATATCAGAGATATATTGCGCCTGAGATAAAAATAACCCAGTAGGAGTAGAAATATCTTCAATGCCAAGAAAATGGTTGAGCAAGCCCCTATCCTTCAAAGCAAACTTTGTAGATAATATGTTGGTGAAATGAGCAATAAAATCAGTGTTATTACCAGTAAGCACAATATCATCCACGTAGACTAGAAAGTATAAAACAACTCTCTTTGCATTATAGATGAAGAGAGAGGCATCAACCTTTGATTTTGTAAAACCAAAGTGAATGAGAAATTGAGAAAGTTCAACATACCATGCCCTCGGGGCTTGCTTGAGTCCATACAAGGCTTTACGCAACAGAAAAATATGAGATGGGCAAGTAGAATCAACATACCCTGGAGGTTGTTCTAGATAGACTTTCTCATGTAAGATGCCACTTAAGAAAACATTATTAATGTCAAGTTGCTTGATGGGTCATGTATGATGGAGGGTAAAAGTGAAAATAATACGAATTGTAACATATTTCATCACTAGACTAAAAGTCTCAAAGTACTCATGACCGATTTCTTGAGAATACCTTTTCGCTACCAGTCGAGCCTTGTACTGATCAATAGAGCCATCAATATTCCATTTCACACGGAATACCCATTTGCACCCTACGACATATTGTGTAGACCGTGGAACAAGATCCCATGTTTGGTTACGTAGCAAGGCATTAAACTCATAATCTATGGCTTGTCTCCATAGTGGGTCTTTGAAATCTTGAGTAACAGTCTTTGGCTCTATTATTGAAGGCAAAAGATGACATATAGTAACATTAACAAATGAAGGACCAAAGCATCTCAGATTTGGCCGGCGAATCTGCTGGTACAGAGGATCATGTTGTGGCATGTCAGGGGAGATAACTTGCTGTGGAAAGTTAGGGGTGACATCTTGTTGTGACAGATCAACCAAAGGAAGCGGTGTGGCAATGGAATCATTAAGTTGTCATGGCAGGTTACCCAAGGGAATTGGTGTGGCAATGGAATCATTAGGTTGACGAGACATATTAGACAATGAAGTATCAAGTTGTTGTGGCATAGTAGGCAATAAAGTATTAGATTGTCGTGGCATAGTAGGCAATGAAGCATCCGATTGCCGTTTCAAATTAGACAATGAAGAATCATGTTACCGTGGCATAGAAGGCAATAAAGCATTGGGTTGTCGTGGCATAGTAGGCAATGAAGCATCCGATTGCCGTGGCATAGGGAGGACACGTCGTGTAGCAAAAGGGAAGATGTGAGGAATAAATCGAAAATGGCTCAAGTTTATGTGTCATGTATGGTCTCAGCCAAGGAAAACACAAGCATTCGAATGGCTGGGGAATGTCATAGTTCGGTGTTTGTTATTGAAGAAGCAGGTAAGACGATACATTACCCAATATCGGTGTTGGCATGCGATTAATAAGATAAGCAGTTTTATGAAAAGCATGTAACCGATACTTTGTTGGGAGGGATACAAAGTGAAGTAGAGAGAGTCTAGTCTCCATTATGTTATGATGTATCCGTTCAGCAGTCTCGTTGTGTTCAGGAGTATGATGTGGTGAAGTAAAGTGGGAAATACCACCCAAATTCAAAATGGGCAAGAGCTTAAGAAACTCACATACATTATCAGAGAATAAAGACACAATGATCTAATGAAAAAAGCTTTCAACAAGAATTTTAAACTGAGTAAATATTGTCACAACATCATATTTCTTCTTCATCGGGTATAACCAGATATACTTGGTAAAATGATCAACAAACACTACATAGTATGAATATCCATCATAAGATACATGTTTAGTTCTCCAAACATCAGAGTAAAGCAATTCAAGAGGACGGGAGCTTGACATAGTATTTTGACCAAATGACAGTTTATGACTCTTATTAATAAGATAAGAAATACAATGATTGTTCGTCAAACTAGTTGGGTCATAAGATATATTACAAGTGCATAATATAGAGGCTAAGACTTTATCGGATGGATGACCAAACTTGTGATGCAGCTGATGCACAAACAAGCAATTGACTGAGTTGACTTGGGGATAAAAAGATCGCGAAGCATAGTAGACACCACCAATTTTATTGCCTCAAAGAAGGGGAATTCTCGTGGGTCGATCCTTAATAAGAAAATAAGAGTCAAAGAGTTCAACAGACACATGATTAGTCTGACATAATTTAGAAACTAACACCAAATTTGTATTTAACTGAGGAACACATAAGACATTTGTGAGAGAAAGGGGCTTGGTAGCCGTGGGAACAGTGCATCAACCAATAGAAGATATAGTTAGAGAGTTACCATTACCCAAATGAACTGTATCAGGACCATCATAAGGGGAGATATTTTGAAGAGACGCAGTGGTCATTGTGGTGTGATGTGAGGCACCACTATTAAACATCCAAGGAGCTGGATCAGATGATGAAAGATCAGTAGCGGTGTTAACAATCGGTGAATCAGACAATGGCTGCTGACAAAAGTTGTTGTTGTAAAGGAACCGAACAAGCTTACGACAATCTTGAACAACATGCCTTGGCAAATTACAAAACTTGCACACAATATCTTTTCATCTAGAATGACTAGAATGAGGAACAAGAATACGACCGCCACCAGAAAACGAATGGCCAGAGTGATCACCCTTCCCTCGAGAACGGTTGGTGGAATAACCATGATTTGAATTAGTCCGCTGCATAGAATATATCATGGCAAGAGGTGTATCTTGGTCATACTCTTGTAGAAGTCTCTCATGATCAATTAAAATCTCAAAAAACTCAAGCATAGATGTTGATGTGTTACGTACACGAAGGGCAACAACAATTGGATGATAATCATCACCTAATTAATTGACAATAGAAATCAAGAGATCTGCATTAGAGACAAGACAGTTTGCCAAGGCAAGATCAGAGGCAATATCCTGCATGTCTTTAATGTAGTCGGAGATAGACCTGGAACAACGTGGATTATGAGCCAATTTGGACTTGAGAGAAAGAATGTGATTGGGAGATGCTCGAACATAACTTGCAACTAGAGTATCCCATGCAATTTTGGCAGTGATAGTGGATGAAATAAGTGGTTAAACTTGATTATCATTGTTGAAGTATGCCCAAAGACCAATTATGAGATGGTTGTAAAAGATATACTTATTTTATCTTGTTTATTAATAAGAAGGCATTATTATTATTTCAGTCTTATTTTGTGTATCTATAAATAAGCTAAATTATAATAAAGTCCTTAGAATAATATAGTTATTCTTGAATGTCCTTAGTCAAGAATTATTGTGAGCTTGGACAATAATAATGTATTAAGACTAATATGTAGTTGATTGATGACAAAGTGTTATTGACATGGAGATGTCAAAATCAATACATAAGTATGTGTTAGGGAACGACATACTGGACTGACCCTCTATGAGTATGTTTCTTGGATTATTATGTGATAGTCACAACATTTCTCATAATGATAACTACATGTATGATCCCCAGACTTGAGATCATCATTATTTCAACATCGTGAGTGACATATTTTGATACGGCGAAACGTGTGTCGTAACTGGCTACACAATAAATACTGATATTAGATATGTCACAATCCATGTAGCGGAATATGGTTGATCAAGATAGGGTTTGTCCCTCCTACATAATAGGAGTAATATCATAGGCCACTTGATTGAGTGAGACTAGAAAATGCACGGTCATGCTCGAATAAATTGATATGGGATATCATAGTTATTCGGTTATAATAGTTTACTCAATATATCAAGAAACATTAGATGGACTATACAAGTGTGACTAATCCATGACTTGTGTTCGATCTAGATGTAAGGACAAAATGATGAAATACATAAAAGAAGTTAATCACGAAAAAGGCTAAATCGAACCACAATTTCATGTAACTTAGGTAGCAATGATGTATTGCTGATGCCACTCATTGCTTGTAATATTATAATTGTTCTGGATATTACTACTAACGTTACATGAACCTACAAGGGTCACACCCTATGATTGAAACGAACAAATATTGACTAGATAACATGTGTACAAACTTGTTGTACACGTAATTAGTGAGAAACCGAAATTGTTATACTTATTATAATTATAGATAATTTTGTTTTTATATATATGTTAATATTTGATAAGTTAATGTAAATATCAAATACTATTAAAATATATACATATCTCTAAAAGAAACCTAATTAAAGTAGAATCAGATTCTACATATTTAATTATATTCGGTTAAATATATTGTATATTTAAAGAATCTGAAGTTAATTAGAATTAGGTTTTTAAATGCTATATAAAGGCATAAGGTCTAGCAGCCAACATATGTTTTATGTTTTTCGAAAATCCTCTCTAACAGTTAGAGAAAAGAAAATTTGTTCATTTTATTCGAGTGGACTGCGTAGAGGTCGGAACGCTGCTGTGGCGATTCAGATTTGATTTGGATTCTCCTATACTCGTTATAAAATTCCAGATTACTTGAGGTAATGTTTTCATCTTTTATCACCCCGAATTCGTCCCTTGTATATGGATCACTGGTGGATTACGCTGGATAATTTTTCCGTTGCGCCATGGGGTGTACTGGCATTTCCCAACAATCAAAACTACCAAGAAGAGCACTGATAAGAATTTGATCCAGACGATACCATCATAGATACTCAATATTAGCAATTATTTTCGCGACATCAGTAAACTTAGATGGGTACGGTTGTGAGCCATCAAGATAACCGAGTAGCCCAAAACTAATGAGAGTGGCCTCCACTTGGCGACGCCAAACAAGAAAGTTGGTATACGTAAGTGTGATTGGGAAGTTGGTCGGTGCACTAAGATGCACAAGATCATTGGAAGTAGAAGACGGAGCCATGAAAGGAAATCCGGTTTAAAGAAAAACAGAAAAGAGAGGGGGGAAAATGAGTAGAGAAATTCTACTTGGCTCTGATTACCATGTAAAGGATATGTATATTTGATAATTGATAATGTTTACAATTGACCTATATACAGGCTTACAAATGAATAAACAAGGATAAGAGAAATCAAATATTAAATACAAATCAAATATTTAAATACAAGATAAGATTGAGATAGAGATATGATAAGATAGGATTTTAATGAGATTTGACTAAGAGCTATCTCATGGATTTGAATGAGATAAAAGTTATCTCATCTTATCTTTATCCTTAACATTGTCTACTTCACGACAAGATTCCATTTCTGGAGTAGTTCATGCTGATAAGTGTTCAAAAGTACTATTTTTACTACCCTTTTTACTCATATTATTGTTAGACTTAAGCTCATATTAGTTGCATAATTAGTCATTCATGCAGTAATTCATGTTTCTTTCCACCGTTGAGATTGATTACATAACTTGGTGATTTTTGTGGAAAAAGATGCTGCTTTGGTGTGTTTTTTTGTGTGTGTAGAGTCACTTGCCTGAACAAGGCTAGAACCAGTTGCCAGGGCAATGCATGAAGGAGATGTCGAGCTAGTTGCCAGGGCAATGCATGAAGGATATGCCGAGCCAGTTGCCAGGGCAATTGTCGACAAAGAATATGGTGATATGGTAGTCGAAATTGATGACTAGACAAGCCCAATATGACGTGGAGCAAAGCTAAATCCCAAAGGAGTTTGATTTCCATGAAGAGGTTAAAGAAGAATTAAATCCCAAGAAGATAGGAGAAGTTCTAGAAGGAATATAATTATAATAAAGAATTATATTCTTTAAAGATAATTTAATTCCAACTTAACTTCCTCCTCAAAGAAGGACTTTGACCTAGCCCTATAAATTAGAGGCCATGCCGTCAACTCCAAAGGAAGCAAGAAGATAGGATTTTCGACAACTCCAAAGGGCAAGAAGGGAGAGATTTCGACAAGAGAGCAAGGGGGAAAGAGTTTGATTTCTTCTTCTTTGCTTCTATTAGATTCATGGTTTGGGGATTATTCTTTGTATATCTTTTGAACCCAACAATGAACTAACTTGATTGGTTGGGGTTATTGTGTTTTGTTGTTGTGAGAAACAATTGGATTTTGTTTAGGTAATAAGAGTTTGCACTTTTTTATTCAAGGTTTATTCATTCTTGGTTCTTATTTTTGTTTGCGAGTGAATTGGGAGAGGATCTCGTAACTTCATCTATTTATCTAATATTGGGAGAGTTAGATTCAAGAAACGAATGAGTATGATCTTTATTCAATCTATTGATGGTGAAGATTAATCCGGCTTAGGAATAAGTTAAGGATTTCAACGGCTAAGAGGAGCGCAAGATTGGTTCTTGTTCACCCTTGATTCACGCAGGGATGTATTATCAAGGCATGCACAAGTAGCTAGAGTATCGACTTAGGGATAAGAAGAAACTATTGAAGAACGCTCTGCCAAACCTTGAAGTTGTTGCCCATACGCCCAAGTAGTTGCCCAGCTAGTCGCCCAAACAACCATCGATTAGTTGCCAAGGCAACCCTGCTGTGCAAGTTGCCACGACAACTGAGTTGCCCTTGCACTCTTTTACCAAAACGATCCAATCGGCTATTACACCTCAACTCACGATAACCTGGCCTATTCTCTCTTTTTCTTTCATCTATTCTTTTAGTTTATTGCTTTTACTTTACTCGTTAAAATCAACTCATACTATCAATTGTGTTTTTACTTTTACAGTGCGATAACTAAAGCAAAGTGGCCCAAACCAATCCCTGTGGAGACGATACTCGATACTCGTATCACTTTATTAATTGCGACGTGTATACTTGAACAATTGCGTAGCACTTATTACGCGCAACACATGCTATAGGTGCTTGTCATATTCTCTTTCCTCGAGTCTCCCACTTTTGATGGCTGCCAATATCAACTCCCCGTTTATGACCATGTCTGTGAAACCTTTGGTGGCATGGTTTAACATACAGTCATAGAAGGGACCATTTAAAGTCTCCAAAAACATTGAAGTAACATCATTTTCCAACAATGGAAGTTGTACTTGGGCTGCCACATCTCGCCATCTCTAAGCATACTGGCAGAAACTTTCGTTGGGCCTTTGTTCCATACCCTACATTGTGATCCTACTTGGGACCATGTCTGTCACATGCTTGTACTGTTCAAGGAAAGCTTTTGACAGATCTCTCCAAGTCCGTATGTTAACCCGACTCAATTGGGTATACCATCGGACAACAGATCCTGATAGACTATTTTGAAAACAATAGATGAGTAGGTTTTCATTTTTCAAACGTAAGAACACGTCGTAGCATAATTTCCGGTTTCTAATTTAAGCAATTGCAGTGTAAGGAACAAGACTACAACATGGCAGTGTCATTATCAAAAGATGATCAAGAAAGCATAATCAACTAACCAATCTTGCTGGAGGTAAGAGTACCCAATCATTTTCAAAATCACACAAAAATAATGGTTCTAATCAGCCTAGAAACGACTTCATTGTACTCAATTTTGTGTCCATTTCAATTCTCAAACAATAATTTTGCATCCAAATAAAATAGTTATGTAAAAAATAAAACAAAACCAACCCAATCAAAGAGAAGAAAACTTACAACTATGCAAAGAGGGAATTGATGACAAACCAAATCCACAAATACCTAGAGTTTAGCAAGCATGGAAACGCAAATTTATGACAAGAATTGAAGATGAAAAGCTTGGGAAATGTATTACGGAGCTAAAATCCATAAAACAAACTACATAAAAAAGCTTTCATTTTCCAGTGTTTTAGAAAAACCTTTTACATGAATGAAATCATTTTCCTCCAGACAAATTGAACAGTGAAAGGTGAAGTTAAACCCTTTACCCGACCTAAAAAATATGGTCAGATCCAGGAGGGTCACAAACGTAATTTCCTTCCCAAGTAATCAATTTTGAAAATAACAAACTAAAATTTAAAAATAATGTAACGGTAAAATAAATAATCTTCCAATAAATATGAAATTTCTCAAAAGTTTTTGAATTTCAAACGTATAATTATTTGTTCAATAAGTTGATAAAATAAACTAGATCAAATCATTGTTCTTGTTTTTCTTATTAAAAAATTGTAAAAGTCAGCTTCTATTTTTATCGACTTCACCCTTTTTAATTGTTATAGATTGGTTTGAACAATAAAGTCGACTTCTGTTTTTACCGACTTCACCTTTTTTAATTGTTGTGGATAGATAACTTTATATTACTTTAATAAAAATTTTAACAGTAAAATTGGCATGTATTTAATCTGACTTTATCTTTTATTGTTTAAAGTGCAATAGATTAGAAAATAAAAAGAGAGTGCAATACTTAAAAAATAATTTTTCAGCTGCAATATTTAAGAAATATCGAACAACATAAATTATCCATATTATATATAATCATAAAAAATCGAGAAACATTAAATAAAAACAAAACATTATAATATATAATTAAAATTTTATAAAATATAACTTCACAGTAGTAAAATTAATTAAATCCGTCGATCTATCTATAGTGCACTCTTAGAGAAAACTTCTTGTACTTTAAAATTTTGCAATTTTCTAGCTTTTTTTATTTTTGGATTTTTTTAGATATTGTCGATGTCGTATTTATGTAGGTCGAAATTGATTGGTTGGACTTTTAAAGGCTCATCATGATTTGGAATTGTCATCTATCGTTTTAAATTAGATACGATCGAAAATTATTAAAATCGATATGCGTTAGTGTTGAGATCGTCGTCAGATTTAAGAGTTAGTTACGGGTGAGGAAGGTTGTAACACCCCACTACACCTATAAATGGTAAGGGTTTATGTTGTCTCTAAAAGAGATCTCAAAATCGCAATTAACACCACTACTTATACAAAATAATTAAATGCATGATGTATGATACGGAAAAAACAAAATATGCACTAAAATGCAACGATAATTGAATAAGTTGCAAAATACCCAAAGATCATTATAGAAACAAAATCTAATCTTAGACAATTCTAATTTATTAACCAATTTGAAACATGAGACCGGTTAGACTAAATTAATCCTAATTAAACACTATTTCACAAATTAATAAAAAATAAATCCGATTTAATCATCAAATTTCTATGCGAGGGTCAAATTAGATTAAAGAACAAATCAGCAGGCTTAATAATCAGCAGCCATTTTGAGTTGGTCACTTCTGGGGGACCCCAGCCGGCTTTGGTTCCATTTAACTGATGCATGAACCGTGAACCGATTTTGTAAGAGTGAACTTTGAACACCATCGCAGCCTCCGTCGGCCGACCGGTTTCGGTTCATTTCAACGCCGTCTTTCAGCCAACTTTGTGCATTAGACGGTTTCTAGGGCCTTCAGTTTTTGTGTTCGGAAAACGCTTACTTTATTTTATGAAATGAACAATTATGTACAAAAGTGTTTATATCATTGACAAAAAGGGTATAAAAAGTTCGAAACTCTTTGGATTCGAAGGTAACACATGTTGAATATCGTATCTCTTAAGGATATATGGATCGATTAAGTTAAACTCCGATCAAGCCGGATAAGAAGAGAGCAGATTGCTTGGTATGCAAGGAGAATTCATCCAAACCCTAGCATGCAATTTGAGCACCTCTCTTGAAGCACAATACAAGTGGCACAGAACTTGGAAATAGACCACAGAATCCTCACTGCCCTTTGGTTTGCAACCTGAGAAACCCGAAGTATCTTCTTCGAAACGATGGCGAGCCCCGCTGCGTGGTTCAGCAGCTCCGACCGGCCTTCCGCGCATTTGCAAACTTCATCCAGTACCGTTAGTACTATTTCACAAGTCCTTCTCTGGGATGAATCAAGAAGCATGTCGACCAAGACTGGGATCACGCCTGCTTCGGCAGCCTTGCTCTTGTTTCTTCCCCATGGAGAAATACTTACCAACAACTTCAATGTACCTTTCGTGGCCTGCTCAGAAATTTTGTCCTGTAAAACCCGTATCAGCTCGACGAATAGTTCCGGTCTCAAGCCGATTAGTTGCACCGGATCGGCTATTTCCAGCATTGATTTCAACAGGAAGACGGCATAAGCCCGACACTCGTAGCTTCCACGTTGCATTACTCTCGTTAAGGACGCTACGAAATCACCATTTCTGCCCATAAGATTCTTGAGAGCAGGTTCCGAGAGTTGGAGAATGTAGAGAGTGTTCAAAGCTTCATGGACCGCCGTAGAGTCGAAATCGCACACGATCGAAACCAAGAACTCGACCGCACCCGAAGGTTCCATGCAACTCTTGTTCGTAGCATTTTCGGAAGCGATCAACCGTAGCCGCCGGAGACACTTCATCTGTTGCAATGGTGACTTGGCATCATCGAGGAGTTTCGTAATCTGATCTTTGCTGATGGGTGGCTTCGGGGTCGGGATTCGTTCAATGCCATGGCAAGCATTTAAGGTGCACCAGGATTGAATCAATCTCCTCAAGGTATGATTCGGGACAAGTTCACAGTCCGAAATGGCTTGTTTCGTAACGGGACACGCAGTGTTCTTCCCTTAAAACAGCCATTTCTCGATGCTTTCCCTGTCGTATGTAATCCCTGTCGGAACCGTGACAGGATCCTTCATAATCTCCAGGGAGATTGGGGAGATAAAAAATGGAGGAACTTTGATTTCATCCATTTTAAAAACAAACCCAGACAAGAGAAAGTGGGTGATGAACTTGGAGCTTTTGAAGATTTGGTTCGAAGGGGATTTAGTGATTGGAAAGTGAGAAAGGAATGGTTAGAATATATATGGGGTGGCCTGAGAAAGTCAAAACAAGAAAAGGGTGACTTTTCCAAGCAATTGAAAGGCTCAAGGATGACAACTATAACTGCTACAGCTAAAGCATCAACTGCAATTTACTTGGTCCAGAATAGCAAACAACTTGTTCGGGTATCATGTTACCATACGATTCAATACATTTGCAAATACTCATCATAATTAAAAAAATATAAGGTCAATCTCCCCTCTATTAGTTTTCCTCCCCTAATAAGCCACAATGTTATCGGTAAATTTTAAAAGAGAACTGCAATTCTTTTTTCCTTTTAGTGTCCTTTAAAAATGTTATTGTGATTGTATGGCAATGAAACCAACCTATAAGAAAGTGTGTTTTTTTAGTATTTTAATTTAATTATAAAATATTATTTTAATTTTATTTTAAAATTGAATAAAAAATATTTTTGAACAAACAAAATTTATTTAACAAAAATTAAACAAGTTAAAATTCGAACTACACATTTTTCTTGAACTTTCAGTATACAATGTTTATATTAGAAATACTTTTTTCATTATAAATAAGAAAATATTAAACGCTCAAGCATGCTCGATCTTGTATCCTCTTGTATATCATACCAATGACAATATTAATCAAATTATGCTCAATCGACAAAATTTGAACTCCCGAAACAATTATCATAATATTTTATTTTTCTAGAAAAAACTTGGTTTAATGAGTTGGGGTTTCTGGATAAGTTCGTGCTCTTTTACTTTTACTGATAAAAGGAAAACGCCGTCAATGGTCGACATATTCAAATTGAACATACATATAATACGAACAAAATTAAAAAAGGCACACAAAAAACATAAAAAATCCATATGTATAAGTAAATAAATAAACATTAAAAAAAGGGATAAGATTTACGATTTTAGAAAAGTGCATCATTCCCTAAATCAGGTCAACACTTGATATTTGAACCAATTTAAAAAACATTAAAA
This sequence comes from Hibiscus mutabilis, assembly GCA_019671005.1. Lineage (NCBI taxonomy): Eukaryota > Viridiplantae > Streptophyta > Magnoliopsida > Malvales > Malvaceae > Hibiscus > Hibiscus mutabilis. The sequence goes on along the minus strand of CM033711.1, from coordinate 33,183,514 downwards.
CTTGTTTAAAATAAGAAACAGACTTTTAAAAATGGATTTAATTAAAATATATAAAAAAACTAAAAATGAAGCTAAAAAATGACCAAAGTAAAAAAAAAAAATCAGAGGCGAAATTGAATAAAAAAGACTGTTTTGAATAAATTGAAAACTGGGTGTTTCGCGGAGTAAAACTAATGGGACGGGAGGATTTAATGAGTGTAAATTGCCCATTTTGCTTTAAAATACATGGGTATAAAATCCAATTAAAAAAACACATTTGATAATTATCCCTTTAAAGAATTTAGATCAAACACCCCCTCCATTTTCTCTCAAATGTTCTTATGAAGAACAATGGGAACGAACCGCCGTGCCGGCAGTAGAAATTTTTAATTTTTTTAAAAATAAATCAAATGAAAATCCTCCTTCAAAATCCCCCTTTTAAAATGAACCCGGTTTTTAAAAAATGAAAATCAACCAAATCTCTCTTTTAAAAACGTTTTGGCTTCTCCGGCGATAACGCATCCGTCATCGGGGATGCGGCCTCGACCTTATACGCGGCGGAGACAGCGGCAGCGCAAGGTAAACACTATCCCTTTCCCTTTTCTTTTGTATATTTCGAAATAGATAAAAAAGCTAAAAAGATGATACCTAGAAAATGCTTGCTCGCTTGCTTCTTATTTCCAGATATCTGTATGTATACAGTTTGTAGTGGTGTTCTCCATTATAATGGAATTCGAACTGTTTATATAGGTTTTTACATATCCTAATTACAAAATATAAATCGGGATAAAAATCCCCAAAATCCAGTGATTCTTTTTTCGTATTTGCTTGATTCATATTCTCTTTATTTTTGGTTCGCTTTGCACTAATTTGGGATTGGTTTCCCCCTTTTTTCCATATTCGATTCATGAAACTTTCCTGTTTTTTATTTCATGAAATCTGGACATTAATTCCTTTTTTACTATTTTCAGCGACTGCAAATGGTGAGGGAATCGCCGACAGACATGAGCAATGATAGGAGAGGCGGTGCGGGCAGTCATCAGCGGACGACGACCATGGCGAGGAATGGGGGACCAAGGCAGTGCACGGCTACCGGAAGTGGCACAGTGCTGTAGGCGCGGGAACAAAGCGGTTTAGAATCTGGAAGGGCAGACGCGTAGCCTCACGCGCGTAGGGGGAGAGTGAGCTGCTTCCTGGACCAGATCTGGACCGTTGGATCTTGCACAAATCCAACGGTCGAGATTGAGCTGCGCATGGAACAACAAGAGATCAACTATGGTTTTTTGGTTCTTTCTTTTTGGGCCAAATAGGCCACTAATATAATAGACTCTTATTTAATTTTTATGGACTCTTTTTTTTAACTAAATGGGCTCTTTTATTTCTTTTGGGTTTTAGATAATAATAATAATAATAATAATAATAATAAGGGTGAAAATCGAGTGACAACAGCTGCTCTTTTTTTGCTCATTCTGGTGAAACAGGAATAGAGCAAAGAATAAAAAAGGCACTGATTTTCACCGATCGCAAACTCGCTAGACATCAAAAAAAAGGTTTCATTCTCCTTATACCTGAACGGATAGGCAACTTGTTGAAAACAAGGTTCCATTCCTCTTACGCCTGAACGGGTAGGCAGTTTTGCTAAAAAGCAAGGTTCTATTTTCCTCACGTCTGAACGAATCGACAGTTTGCTAAAAAGCAAGGTTTCATTCTCTTTATGCCTGAACAGATAGACGAGTTCCATTCTCTTCATGCCTGAACGGAGAGATGGGTTTCATTCTCCTTACGCCTGAACAGATAGGCGGGTTCCATTCTCCTGATGCCTGAACGAATAGTCGAGTTTTATTCTCCTTACGCTTGAACGGAGAGGCGGGTTTCATTCTCCTCATGCCTAAACAGATAGACGAGTTCCATTCTCCTAATGTAATGCCCCAGTTTTGGGCTTAGAAGTTTTCTAGGTTGATTAGACAGTCTGGTAGGCCGAAATTAGAAATTCGAATCAGATTCGAGATAAAAATCGGAATAAATATTTTTAAGTGAGATAAAAATAGGGAAAATATCCTAAAATCATTATTTAATATATGTATATATTTGGTGAAATCAATTTTGTAAAATGGGTTTTGGACATTTGACATTGTCGGTTAGTGACCAAAATATAAAAAATGGAAAATATTTTTAGTGACTATTTTGAAAACGGGTCAAATCTTAGAATCTTTAAGGAGCCAATTTACCAAATGTTTTTATCAGATTTTCCTCTAAATTAGGATTGATTTTAAAGAGTTTTAATTAAGGAATTAAAAGGGGATTTCATAAAAGAAGGTAGTTATTTTCTTAAACCACTTTTGACGTAACTTTTGCTCTCGAACTTTTCTCTCAAAGTCTCTTCAGCCAAACACTCTCTTTTTCATCAAAGATTTTAGGTAATGATCTTGATTTCTTAAACTTTTGATTTCCAATGGATTCTTCAATCTTTTTTTTCCAAAATCTTATTGTTTTCCTTTGTTTTTCAAGAGTAAAACATCCAATTGAGAGGAAATTTGGAGGTAAGGTTCATTCTTATCCTCTAATGAAAGGTTTTTTACTGAAATTCCCAAGTATTTGATCCTTATTTAATGTTTTCTAATGAATTTTGATGATTTAATAATGAAAATTGGTTAAATCAAGGTTTATTTGTTGAGATCATGTGATTTTTGTATTGGATATGTTTTGTTGAGTTCTTGATTTTTTTAATCATGATTTTGTGTTTGATAATGTTAATAAGTTGGTTTTAACATTGGAATCCCAAAACTAGGTGACTCTCTAATTTCTAGGTTGTTAGTTATGTGTTTTTGAGGAGTTGTGGGAGGTTTATGGATGCTGGAGGTATAAGGATGTTATTAGGTTATTTTTGGATTTTAATTGATGGCAATTGATAGATTAAACCAGTATGTTTTGGCTGGGTTAAGTTTGGAAGGTGTTTGATGTTGTTTTCGATAGTTTCGACTAGTTTTTGGAAGACGAATGTTGAGGTTGCAGGGGATCTTTGTTTAGCAGCGAGTTGAATGCATAATGATACATTTCCCTTAGTTTTTATGTGTTTAAATCATGGGACGATCAAGGCAGGTTTGCCTAGCGGTGTACGTTGCTTATCAGAGGCTTAATTCGCGTTCGCAAGCGAGGCGAGGTGAATCGGTGAATGAAAATGGGTTTAAGCTCTTTAAAAGGGTTGATCGTTGGATCATGGGGGTTTAATTATAGCCTAAAAAGCTTAACTAAGCTCAAGCATAAGTCGTTCTTACTTCACTTGATTGTTGGTTTCGAGATGAGCTTGTTGGGTCACGCCGATACACCCCATGGCGCAGCGAAAAAATTATCCGGCGATTACCACCAGAGATCCATGTACGAGGAACGAATCAGGGTGAATAAGGGTGAAGAATTACCTGTTTAAAATCTGGAATTCTGAGTTTAGAGGAGATAGATATTCAATCACGATTCCACGATGTCGATTCTTAAGCCGCAACAATAACGCTCCGACCTCTACGTAGTTCACCCAGTTGAAACGAGTATATAAAAACTCTCTAAACCATTTAGAAGGAAACGAGCATAAAAAAACTCTCTAAACTATTTAGAGGGTTTTCCCAAAAAGTATTCATGACTGCTAGATCTCTCATGCCTTTATATAGCCTTTGTAATCCTAATTCAACTCAGATTAGGATTTCAATATGTATTAAATATATATAATACCAATTTAACTTTAATTAGGATTTTAATATATATATATATATATATATATATTAAATATATATATAATCCCAATTCAACTTAATTAGGATTTCAATATATATATATTAAATATATAATCCCAATTCAACTTAATTAGGATTTCAATATATATATATATATATTAAATATATATAATCCCAATTCAATTTTAATTTGGATTTCAATATATATATATATATTAAATATATATAATCCCAATTCAACTTTAATTAGGATTTCAATATATATATATATTAAATATATATAATCCCAATTCAACTTAACTAGGATTTCAATATATATATATTGATTTAAATCGAATTATATTATTTATATATTAAAAGAGTCATAATTACAATAATTATTTTCTTTTAGTATTTACCCAATAGTTAAACTATATATATCAAATATATATTAATTTAACTAAATCCGTGTACAACAAATTTGTACATATATAATTCGTTTAATATATGCTCATTTCAACTGTAGGTATGAACCTGTAAGTTCATGTAACATTAGTAGTAAATATTAGAACATTTCTAATATTACAAACAATGAGTGACATCTAGCAATATGTCATTGTCACCTAAGTTACAAGAAATCATGATTCAACATAACCTTTTCGTGATTAACTCTATTTATGCATTACATCCTTTTGTCCTTTATATCTAGATTAGACACAAGTCATGGAACAACTACACTTGTATAGTCCATCTAATGTTTCTTGATATCTTGAGTAGACTATTATAAACGAATAACTATGATATCTCATATCAACGTATTCGAGCATGGCCATGCATTTCTAGTCTCACTCAATCAAGTGGCCTACGATATTACTCCTATTATGTAGGAGGGACAAATCCTATCTTGATCAACCATATTCCACTACATAGATTGTGACATATACAATATCAGTCTTTATAGTGTAGTCAGTTATGACACACGTTTGACCGTATCAAAATATGTCACTCGCGATGTTGAAATAATGATGATCTCAAGTCTGAGGATCATACATGTAGTTATCACTATGAGCAATGTTATGACTGTCACATAATAATCCAAGAAACATGCTCATAGCGGGTCAGTCCAGTATGTCGTTCTCTAACACATACTTATATATTGATTTTGACATCTCCATGTCAATGACAACACTTTGTCATCAATCAACTACATATTAGTCTTAATGCATTATTATTGTCCATACTCACAATAATACTAGGCTAAAGACATTTTAGAATAACTATATTATTCCAAGGACTTTATTATAGTTCAGTTTATTTATGCACGCAGAATTGTAACTGAAAATAATAATGGCAATGCCTCTTTATGAATAAACAAGGTAAAACAAATGTCATTTACAATAATCTTATGATTGGTCTTTGGGCATACTCTAACAATTTCCCACTAGCACTATGACCAATCACTCATGTATCTAATACCAAGTGACTTAGTGTGACGATCATGCTTCTGCTGTGTCAGTGGATCGACAATGTTGTCATTTGTTGGTACCCTACATATTTCTACATCTCCTCGATCTATGATTTCTCGAATGAGATAGTAACACCTAAGTATGTGTTTGGATCGTTGGTGAGATCTGGGTTCCTTTGCTTGTGCGATGGCTTCGTTGTTATCACAACGTAGATCTATAGCATTCAAAATGCTTGGCACAACCCCTAGTTCAGATATGAACGTCTTTATCCTAACACCCTCCTTGCAACATCGCATGCTACAATATACTCAGCTTTTATTGTGGAATCAACTACTGTATCTTGCTTTGAACCTTTCCAGCTCATAGCACCTCCATTAAGACATAACATAAAACTCGATTGTGATCGTGAATTATCCTTATCAGTTTGGAAGCTGACATCAGTATAACCTTTTATACTTAGCTCTTCCTCACCTCCATATATAAGGAAAATATCCTTAGTTCTTCTTAAGTACTTAAGGATATTTTTAACTGCGACCCAGTGACCTTCATCGGGAACTACCTGGTATCGATTTGTCATACTTAAAGCGTATGATACATTTAGACGAGTACATAACATGGAATACATGATAGATCCAATTGTTGAAGCACATGGAATCTTACTCATTTGCCCTCTTTCTTAAGATGTTGAAGGACACATTTCCTTCGATAGTGAAATTTCATGTCTCATAGGTAAGAACCCTTTTCTTTTAGACTCTTCCATACTGAATCCTTTTAGTACTTCTTCTATGTATATATTTTGACCCAGTCCTAGAAGTCATCTTGATCTATCTCTATAGATCTTGACTCCTAATATGTATGTTGCCTCACCCAAGTCTTTCATGAAAAAACATTTTCCTAACCAAGTTTTCACAGACTGTAAGCTAGATATGTCATTTCCTATTATCAGTATGTCATCCACATACATTACCAAGAATATGATAGTGCTTCCACTAATTTTCTTGAAAATACATGACTCATCTTCATTTTTGATACAATCAAACTCTTTGATTGCATCGTTAAGACGAAGATTCCAACTTCGAGAAGCTTGCTTCAATCCATTAATGGACCTTTGTAGCATGCATATTTTTTTCGCCATCTTTTGGATCGACAAAACCTTTAGGCTGTTTCATGTACACATCCTCATCTAGTTTTCTATTAGGGAAAACGATTTTATCATCCATTTTCCATATCACATAAGATGCAGCTATCGCAAGTAAGATCCTGATGGATTTAAACATAGCAAGAGGTAAAAAGGTTTCATCATAGTCTATACCATGAATTTGACCAAAACCCTTAGCGACTAATCACAGTTTGTATGTTTGTACATTACCATCCATGTCGGTTTTCGTTTTGAAAACTCATTTGCACCCTATGGGTTTAACCCCTAGAGGTGGGTCTACCAAGGTCCAAACTTGGTTTTCTAACATGGAATCCATCTAGAATTTCATGGACTCTAGCCATTTCTCAGAGTTTGGGCCCATCACTGCCTCTTGATAAGTCATAGGGTCATCTTGATCTATGAAGAGAACATCACCATGCAATGTGACAAGAAATCCATATTTCTCAGGCGTATTGCATTCTCTCAAAGATCTTCGCAGTGGTTGTGTTTCCAAAACTGTTAAATGTTCATCAACAACTTGTGGAACTTGTTGTTGTTCAATCTCTTGTTCAATGATATGTGGTTGATCTCGAATTTTATTGAGTTCAATATTTCTCTCACTTCATTTTCAGAAAAATAATTTATCTTTCTAGGAAGATTCATGTTTGAGCAAAAAACACTTTGTTCTCGGTAGGATTGTAGAAAATAATATCCTTTAGTCTCTTTAGGATAACCCACAAAATTACATTTATGAGATTTGGGTTTGAGCTTTGTAGACATCTTATGTTTAACATAAGTTTCGCATCCCCAAATTTTCATAAAAGACACACTAGGACGTTTCCCAATCCATATCTCATATGGTGTCTTTTGAACTGATTTAGATTGAACACGATTTAGTGTGAAAGTAGATATTTTTAGCGTATGTCCCCAAAAAGAAACTGGAAGATTAGCATGACTCATCATTGATCGAACCATGTCTAACAGTGTTCGGTTTCTTCTTTTCAGGAACTCCATTCCATTGTTGAGTACCAGGAGGTGTGAGACAATCCCATATTCCTTAAGAAGGTCACCAAACTCCAAGCTTACGTATTATCCTCTTCGATCTGATCGAAGAGCCTTAATGGTTTTTCTAGTTGATTTTATACTTCATTTTTAAATTCCTTGAACTTTTCAAGGGCTTCAAATTTATGATGCATTAGGTAAATGTACCCATATCTACTGAAGTCATCTGTGAAAGTAATAAAGTATTGAAAACCTTTTTCTGGCTTGTGTATTCATTGGTCCACATACATCACTATGTATTAATCCCAATAAATCACTTGCTCACTTACTTTTACCATTAAAAGGAGCTTTGGTCATCTTTCCCAATAAGCAAGGCTCGCATACATCAAGTTGTTCGAAAACAAATGAATCCAAAAATTCATCTTTATGAAGTTTTGAAATGCGCTTTTCACTTATGTGACCCAAGCGACAATGCCAAAGATGAGTTTGATTAGAGTCATTTGTTTTGATCTTTTCGTATTTATGTTGTAAATGGAATTCTCTTGATTCAAAATATAGAGGCCATTTATTAATTGTGTCATACCATAGAAAATATTATCGAGATAAAAGAACAACAATTATTCTTAATAATTATCTCAAAACCAATCTTGTCTAAACAAGAAATCGAAATGATGGTTTTTTTGTCAAACTAGACACAAAATAATAATCCTCTAAACATAAGTTAAGTCCACTAGGCAACAATAAAGTATATGTTCCTATAACTAATGTAACAACTTTTGCTCCATTACCAACCATAGGTCCACCTCTTCTTTTCTCAAATTTCTACTCTTTTGTAGTCCTTATACAAATGTACAAATATGAGAACCACAACCGGTATCTAATACCCAAGAAGTAGGTATTGATAAATTAATATCAATAACATAAATATTCGAGGCAGACGCTCTGCTTTCATTTGCCTTCTTGACTTTTCAAGATAAATGGGGCAGCTCTTTTTACAATGACATGTCTTATAACTAATGGAAACATTTTTCCTTCCAGTGATCAGTCAAGGTAGTTTACGCCATTCAACTTGTCCTTCTCAAGGACCGATCACAATGATAACAAATTTGTATAATAAGTCTACAACAATAAAATATGTTTTATAAGTACCTATTTATCATGTTTATAAAGTAATAACATTCCCACTATTAAAAACCCTCAAAATCAAAAAAACTTGCTAAAAAAAGTATTTCTAGTGGGTAAAGATACATATTTCATTTCATTCTAAGTCAACTTTGGCTTTACTCCTAGAATTCAATTATTTAGGTAAGCAACACTTGCTAATTACTTCTCATGTAATTCCTATATTTGATGAACAACTATTTGTCCAAAACAAAAGTTCATATGGTCTAATAGAAAGAACAATAATGAACAGTGCACCAGGTAGGTCACTTATAAAAAGAGAGGTGGTGTACTGGGCACGCTTAAATACCAAGTCTTTCAAAGAACCAATCCTAGACATGCACTTTCGTATTGTTTTTCAATCACCAAAGTTCTTGAGCAATCATTAGTCTTTAGGTTTCTAATCTTATTAGAACAACCTAGTTTAACCAATATTACTACCACTGAATATCATTTGCTTATTCTTCGCGTTTAACCAAGATAGATCTAAGTATTTTGCTTTGGCAAAACCTACATAGTACTGATCGAGGTTTTAACGAGGGCTAATATTGGATGACTAATTTTAATTAAATATGGAGGGTTTTTGTGAATATTATCGTACCATTTAACATTTGATCTTATCATGCATCTCATACATTCATTTTATCATATACATGAAAAGCAGTAAATATGAATGCAATAGTTATAGCCCATATCCTAAGGTGGCCCATCCCAAGCCAATGGGAGAACCAAATTATTCTAAGGATGAAAACACTTCTCAAGCATCTTTATGTCGGCCCACACTTCTATTCCTCTGATCCATGCTTCTTCGTATACAATTTTAGAAACTTGTTTTACATACGAGGGAGTAAGACGAGAAGGAAATTACAATAGAAGTTAAGAAAGACACTACACGTAGGCCGTATTTATAAAACCTTATAAATAAAACTAAATGGGCTACTAGGCTATAACCATGCATTCCAAACACTGTGCATAAACAAACATAGTAACGACGAGGTTTGTAATTGAGGTTTTTCTAGATTGTTCCTAAGCAAGGGTCAAGCCCCTTGCGGGATTTTTGCAGGCTTGTAGCTGCTGACGGGGTTACCCATGCCCGGTTAGCGGCAAGGATTTTTTTTAAGATCAACATCTTATTTCCTGTGTAAAAACCTCACGATTTGATAACTTTTATCAACATTATCGCATTTTTTTAGAATTTTAAAATCTATGAGGTTTTTACTAGAACAACTCTTGTTACTTCCTCACATGAAATCTATAAACTAACATTAGTCTAATATATAACTTTAACCCGCGTATGTTAACACTTAACATCTAAAACCTTAAAACTCCATATTGAACATGTTAACAATTAACATATAATATTTCAAACCCTATCGACAAAGATCCCGATGATTAACTCTTAATCATCAATCATATGAACATCTTTTAATTGGATTAGCAGATTAACCGTGCTTAAATAGATTTGCTCGTACAAATATCATATATTCGCTAAATAAAAAAAAATAACATGTATCTCATACAATTACATCACCCAAGTAATTAAAACCCAAATCCGTATCGTACAAGTGGCTCTGATACCACTGTTGGGTCACGCCGGTACACCCCATGGTGCCGCGGAAAAATTATTCAGCGATTACCACCAGAGATCCATGTACGAGGAACGAATCGGGGTGAATAAGAGTGAAGAATTACCTGTTTAAAATCTGGAATTCTGAGTTTGGAGGAAATAGATATTTAATCACGATTCCACGATGTCGATTCTTAAGCCGCAACAATAACGCTCCGACCTCTACGTAATTCATCCAGTTGAAACGAGTATATAAAAACTCTCTAAACCATTTAGAAGGAAACGAGCATAAAAAACTCTCTAAACTATTTAGAGGGTTTTTCCCAAAAAGCATTCATGACTGCTAGATCTCTCATGCCTTTATATAGCCTTTGTAATCCTAATTCAACTCAGATTAGGATTTTAATATATATATTAAATATATATAATCCCAATTTAACTTTAATTAGGATTTTAATATATATATATATTAAATATATATATATAATCCAAATTCAACTTAATTAGGATTTCAATATATATATATATATATATTAAATATATAATCCCAATTCAACTTAATTAGGATTTCAATATATATATATATATATATTAAATATATATAATCCCAATTCAATTTTAATTAGGATTTCAATATATATATATATATTAAATATATATGATCCCAATTCAACTTTCATTAGGATTTCAATATATATATTAAATATATATAATCCCAATTCAACTTAACTAGGATTTCAATATATATTGATTTAAAACGAATTAAATTTTTTATATATTAAAAGAGTCATAATTACAATAATATTTTCTTTTAATATTTACACAATAGTTAAATTATATATATCAAATATATATTAATTTAACTAAATCCGTGTACAACAAATTTGTACATATATAATTCGTTTAATGTATGCTCATTTCAACTATGGGTGTGACCCTGTAGGTTCATGTAACGTTAGTAGTAAATATTAGAACATTTCTAATATTACAAACAATGAGTGGCATCTAGCAATATGTCGTTGTCACCTAAGTTACAAGAAATCATGATTCAACATAACCTTTTCATGATTAACTCTATTTATGTATTACATCCTTCTGTCATTTATATCTATATTAGACACAAGTCGTGCAACAGTCACACTTGTATAGTCCATCTAATGTTTCTTGATATCTTGAGTAGACTATTATAAATGAATAACTATGATATATCATATCAACTTATTTGAGCATGGCCATGCATTTCTAGTCTCACTCAATCAAATGGCCTATGATATTACTCCTATTATGTAGGAGGGACAAATCCTATCTTGATCAACCATATTCCACTACATAGATTGTGACATATCCAATATAGTCTTTATAGTGTAGTCAGTTACGACACACGTTTGACTGTATCAAAATATGTCACTCAAGATGTTGGAATAATGATGATCTCAAGTCTGAGGATCATACATGCAGTTATCACTATGAGCAATGTTATGACTGTCACATAATAATCCAAGAAACATGCTCATAGCGGGTCATTCCAGTATGTCGTTCTCTAACACATACTTATGTATTGATTTTGACATCTCCATGTCAATGACAACACTTTGTCATCAATCAACTACATATTAGTCTTAATGCATTATTGTTGTCCATACTCACAATAATACTGGACTAAAGACATTTTAGAATAACTATATTATTCTAAGGACTTTATTATAATTCAGTTTATTTATGCACGTAGAATTGTAACTGAAAATAATAATGGCAATGCCACTTTATGAATAAACAAGGTAAAACAAATGTCATTTACAATCATCTTATGATTGGTCTTTGGGCATACTCTAACAGAGCTATCCAAGGATATGAGACTTGATGGGGGTAGTGCCATCAAGGGAATCTGTGTATCTGAACATGTATGGATAATGGTAGTGCTATCCAAGGATAGGGGTAGTGTCATCCGGGTCACTTTATTGTCAATATATGTGAATTATTGAGATAAATGATGTTTATATATGTTTGATGCATATTGTTATTGTGCATGATTTGTTGTGGTAACAAATGAGATAATGTTTGGGTAGTAAAACATGTTTTGAAAACAAGATGGGATATTGTTTTCAAATGGATTTTTTAATCAAATATAAAGTGCTTGGAAAGTAAGCATGTTTTGGTTTAAAAGGCATGATAATGTTTTGAAAGTGGTTTTAAATGATGAACTCTTTGTGAGTTGGAAACCGGTTTTAATTGCACTGATGGTGTTGTGTTTTGAGCACTCCTCACTAAGCCTTGTGTGCTTACGCTCTCTTTATCCATCAATGCAGAGAATTAAAGGTTTGAGGCAGCGAGCAAGCGAGGGAAGATCCAAGGACTTGTTAACGCGAAAGTATGACTCTTCGAACTAGACTTGTAGTAATAAAGGCAATGGGGTTCATTATTGATTAGAGAGGGTTTTTGCTAAATTCCCTATTTGGGCAAGTTTGTATTGCTATTTTTGTGTTGTAATTGGCCTTATACATTTTGTTGTTGCTTTGGATTTATGTTTCGTTACGAAACTATGATTTGATCATGTTTCTGAGATGTTTTAACATTGTTTGGTCTTTAGAATTGTTGTGCATATGTTTGGGGTTGGATAATGCACGTTTGGACCTTTGATTGTACGAAAAACCAGAAAAATTAGGCAATTCAGGCCCAGGTGTATCGGTACTGTAGAGGTGTAGCGATACGGGTAAGTGTATTTTTGGTTTGCGTATCGGTACGAGTAGAAGAGTATCGATACAGTTTTGAGCTATTGGAATTATGGGAAAATGATTTGTAACCCACATATCGATACACCTATAGACTGTATCAATTTGCCCCCGTGTATTTGTACACTTTGAGACCATATCTATACGCCTGGTTGTTATGTTAGTTGTACTTGATATTAAAGGTTTAAGATTCTTCCATCCCTAATTTTTATACATGCATTTAAATGAGTTCGGATGGTCGTTTTAAGCTGAAACTTGACACGTGAGCATGATACATGACTAATTAAGAACTGGTAACTTTAAAATGGACTAAGTCCCTGTATTTTTCCAAAATTGCAATTTGGTCCCTAAATTACAATTGGATGTCGATTTGATGCCCGATTAAGTTGAGTTTTCACCTGCTGCCAGTATGCACACCATAGGTTATAATGTTGCATCTAGATAAGATAAAATAAAAATTTGGACGTAATTTGATTTAAATTTTTACAGGTTAGTTTCGGCAAATCCAATGTAGTTCGCTCGGTTCAATTTAGCGACTAGGCCGGGTCAAGGATGTTATATTTGGTGGTATCAGAGCTAGGTTTGTGATAAATGGGATGAGGTTATGATTGTTGGAATGCTATTATTTGTTGATTACTTTTATTTTCTATGCACGATGATTGTTTATAAACATGTTGATTTTTATATGTCTGTTGAATGACATATGTTAACTTGAGGGATATTTGTGGGACACATTGCCTTATTACTGAAGTCTAAAATGTTTTATTTGGAAAGGAAGTCTTGGATCCTCGCTTGAAGCTGGGCTGATTTTTTTTATTTTGGTGTAATTATCATGCCTTAGAAAATGTGTCATGTTTCGATTGAGTGGAGGATTGAAAACTAGCACAAGTTCTGTTACCGTTGTGTAAGAAGTTGAGGAGAATTTTATATATCCTAGGGGTTTGAAACCCTAAAATAAGTACCATATGTGCCAGCTAGGCCAATGTTAGGTGATATGGTGCCTTTGTTTTAGGCAATGGCTGGAGCTTTTTGAGCTATTGTTGCTAGAACGCATGTGCATGAGCCAGTTGTTGTGCAACGGAGTTGCCGTTAGAGCATTTGTGTAGTCTGGGAGGAGTTGAGTTTCGAGGGTTTGCACCTGAGGCATCCAAGGGATGGATGGTCTGTACTGATTAGATTTCAGAACAAATAGGGTGCAGTGATGCCCGTAAATTGGTACGTGCATTATCTCTATTGCAAGGAGACACGTATAGTTGGTAGACAAATGTGATTGCGGGTATGGAACTTGGTGATGTGACCCAGGAGTTCTCTCTAACTATTTTTAAGAAGAAGTGGCAAGGGGTTAGATACTTGGATGAAAAGAAATGTGAGTTTATGGCTTTGGTTCAAGACAATATGTCTGTGGCTAAGTTTAAGGTACAATTTGTTCGGTTGAGCCAATATGCTCCTGAATCAGTACCAAATGAGAGGCATCGCTGTGACCAATTCCGTTTCAGATTGGTACAGGATGTTAAGATATACATGTTGGCTTTTGACTACACTATTTTCGATGTGTGGGTTACACAGACGAAGGATAATGAGCAGAACCTGGGTTTATCGGTTCGTGTGGGAGGTTCTGGCTCGGGCAAGAAAGTTGCGGACTCTGGTTTTAGTGGTGGTCAGTTTAAGAAGCAATGAGATAAGAGGTTTCATCCTTAGTTGAGACGAGATGGAGGTAGTGCTGGGCGAGGACCGCAGGGTCAATGCGTCTAATACTTGTTGGGTTTGTGGATCGCGTGATCATATGAGGTGAGACTGTCCACATTTGGTTCATGAGGGACATGCTCTTGCGCCTGTTGTTGCTAACTCTTGTTGGAGTTATGGATCGGGTGATCATTTGAGACATGATTGTCTGTTGTTGGTGGGTGGACAGGTCAAGGCACCTGCGGTTACACCACTGAGAGGTCGTGGCTGAAGGCAGTTTCAGTGTAAAGATGTAGGTATGCAAGTGACTAGTTCTTTTGGTGAGACGGTCATTGTGAGAAGGTTTTTTAGGAGATGTCCTTTGATCGTTCAAGGTAATGTGTTTATGGTTGATTTGATGGAATTGTTGTTTTACGATTTTGATGTAATCTTGGGTATGGATTGTTTGACCGAGCATAGAGCTGTGGTTGGTTTTGGAACCAAGCGAGTTTCGTTGAAACTTGCTGACGATTACAAGGTAATAGTCGTGGGTGAGAATGCTAAGTTCTTGTCTAATGTTGTTTTGGGTTTGGAATCAAGTTGGTTGTTGGATTCTGGTTGTCAAGAAATTTTTGCCTATGTTATGAACCTGAGATCGAAGGAGGTGTGTGTTTGGGATATACGTGTGGTATGTGAGTTTCTGGGTGTATTTCCAGAGGAGTTTCCGGGTTTTCCACTAGATGAGGAGGTTGAGTTTAACATTGAGTTGTATGCAAATACATCCCTAATGTCGATTGCTCCCTATCGCATGATGCCGGTGGAGTTGAAGGAGTTTAAGATGAAACTTCAAGAGTTGCTTGATCGAGGTTTTTTAGGCTTAGTGTTTCGCTGTGGGGTACACCGGTGTTGTTTGTGAAAAAGAAGGATTGCGCTATGTGAATGTGCATCAATTATTGGCAACTAAACAAGTTAACGATTAACAATAAGTATCCTTTGCCACGGGTTGATGATTTGTTTGATCAGTTTAGAGGTGTTTCCGTGTTTTATAAAATTGCTTTGAGGTTCGGGAATTATCGGTTGAAGGTAAAGGATGTGAGTGTACCTAAGACTGCCTTTTGTATGAGGTACGGGCATTACGAGTTCTTGGTGGTGCAGTTTGGATTGACTATTTTTCCCTGCCGTGTTCATGGATAGGATGAATCGAATGTTTCATGAGTTTTTGGACCAAGATGTTGTTGTGTTTATAGATGATATTCTCATATACAAGGGAACTGCGAAAGATCTTGATTGACAGGTATAAATGGGTTAGTAGGGTTTTGTGGAGGAGCGGATGTTTGCTCTTTATTTTGGTAAGTGCAAGTTTTGGCAGGTTGAAAGGAATTCTGGTTTTGAAAACATTATTAGGAAGTGTGAACAATTAAACATGCACAGTGTAAAAACACTTATATGTATATATATAAATATGCCAATACATGCATACATTTGGGCATGACATTAAATGTTTTCCATACATATCCATAGACATCTATGAGGGCATGTAAGTAACCATGCATACATATGTTCACACTTATAGATGACTGTTCAGAGGCCGACGACGTGATGGTGTAAGCAAGGTATCTATGTAAGTAGCTTTGGTAATGTGGTTCTTTGGAGTTCTGAAAGTTCGAAGAGGGTGTTAAAGATTTGTTCTCGAAAGTTTAATTTGTGTTAGTTTTGAAGCAACAAAGGTTGAAATTAGAAGTTCGTGGGTTTTCTAGATTTAGTTAATTAACATCGAGGTTTGTTAAATAATCTTCTAAGATTGTTGTGTCGCTAGCAAAGTTGTGTCATGTGCATTTTTACAGTTGAAGGTGCACGAGCGCACTATCCTACGCATGTTGTTGAGCTTGTCGTGGTTGTATTTGCTTAAAGATTTTGGAGACCTTATCTCTATGGTGAGAAGTGTGTTGTGAACTCAGATCATAAGAGTTTGAAAAAATGTGACGACGCAAAAGGATTTGGATCTTAGACAACATAGATGGTTGGAGTTGCTTAAGGATTATGATTTGATGATTGAAATCATCCGAGAAAGGCTAATGTTGTAGTTGATGCTTTGAGTAGGAAAGATGTGATGGAGTTGAGGGCGATGTTGCATGGTTAAGTGTGACGTAGAATGGTGACTTGCTGGCTGAATTGCGAGCGAAGTCAACTTTTTCGTAGTTGATTAAGGAGAAACAACCTTATGATGATGCGTTGGTATCATATGTTAAGGATATCATAGATGGAAATCTGACGAATTTTCACTTTATTGATGATGGGGTGTTGTATTTTGAAGGTCGGATAGTGGTGCCTAGTGATGTTGAGTTGAGGCGTATCATTTTGACCGAGGTACATACTAGTCCTTTTGCTATGCATTCTGGTAGTATTAAGATGTATCGAAGGTTGAAGGAGGAGTACTTTTGGGTTGGTTTAAAGAAAGATGTGGCTGATTTTTTTGTTAAACACATGGTGTGTCAGCGTGTTAAGGTTGAGCATTAGTTTTCTTCTGGGTTGTTACAACCGTTGAGGATACAGAAATAGAAGCGGGAGAGAACCACCATGGATTTTGCGTTTAGGTTATCGTTGTCGCTCACTAAAAAGGATTGCATTTAGGTGATTGTTGATCGGTTTACAAAGTGTGCATATTTTGTGCTAGTGCATACAACGTATACCTTGGATAAGTTGATCGGTTGAATTTCAGTATTTCGTATCATCCTCAAACGGATGGTTAGTCTGAACGTGTGATCCAAGTCTTGGAGGATATGTTGAGGTGTTGTATCATTGAGTTCCAAGGAACCTGAGAGAGGCAATTGCCTTTTGTGGAGTTTGTTTATAATAATAGTTTTTAGGCTAATGTGAAAATGGCACCTTTTGAGGCCTTGTATGGTAGGAAGTGTCGTATGCCTTTTGTGTTGGACTGAGGTTGGAGAAAAGCATGTTTCTTTGCTGGATGTGTTGAAAGACACGAATGAGAAAGTGAAGCTTGTTTGAGATCGCCTGAAAGCGACTTCGGATCGTCAAAAATCTAATGCGGATTTGAAGCATAGAGAAATTGAATATGCTGTTGGTGATCACATGTTCTTGAAAGTGTCACCTTGGAAGAAGGTGATGCGGTTCAGACGTAAGGGTAAGCTTAGTCCGAGGCTTTTTAGGCCGTATAAGGTTGTGGAGCATGTGGGTCCTGTGGCTTATCGTTTGAGGTTACCTCCTGAGTTGGAGAAGATTCATGATGTGTTTTATGTATCCATTTTACGACAGTATCGGTTGGATCCATCGCATGTTATGTCAGTGGAAGACATTCAGCTGCAACTGGATCTATCTTATGACGAGGAACCGATAGAGGTCCTTGATTCTAGCAGGAAATTTTTTCGTGGCAGAAAGGATTGAACTTGTAAAGGTGTTGTGGAAACACCATGGAGTTGAGGAGGCCATGTAGGAAAGAAAAACAGACATGTTGAATTTGTTTCCGCATTTGTTTCCATCAGGTAGTGAAAACAAGTTTAAGCCCTTTAAAAGGTTTGATCGTTGGATCATGGGGGTTTAGTTGTAGCCTAAAAAGCTTAACTAAGCTCAAGCGTAATTCGTTCTTACTTCACTTGATTGTTGGTTTCGAGATGAGCTTACGGATTTCATATTGGTTTAAACATGGTTGATTTTCATGCTTTGGTTTTAAACATGGTTTGGTTTACTTACTATAAATCCACCATTTTGAATAAATATGCAACCAACTGATCACTTTAAAAGTGGGGCATGTGGGTGTAACCAACTAATACCTCCAGTTTGAAAATGAAGCGACATAAGACGTAACCAACTAATGTCAATTTTGGGACAATTCAAAATCCTACAGAAATGATAATGCTTATGACAATTATGCTTATAGGAATGTCTAGTATGTGAATGCATGTCTTTTTCTATTTTTGTTTTTTTACTTTTTTCTTTTTTTGGTTTTTTCCTTTGGTTTTTTTCTTTACTTTCGCATACATTTGCTCGTTCAATCCATATAGACAGCTATGCCTTGCCATTCTCATTCTTTGTACCTCTTTGCTTCATAGAAAACACATGGTCTTCGTACACAAATGTCTCACATTTCCACAAATCCTACTATCGTTGTAGTTGATACATCAGTATTGAGTAAAAGACCTTTTAAGCGATTATGAAAGCTTTAGATCTTCTGATGTCTCTTGAAATATAGTCAAGTCCTTTCAAGGTTCCTTGAAAGTTTTTTAATTACTCATAGGAGAATCTCTACCTTAAATGTCTTCGAATGATATTGGCGCTTTAATCTCTTCTTCTTGCGCCTATCAAAGTCAGGGATCTTGAACCCTTGGTCAACGCAAATTGCCCCAACTTGATGGTATGGTTAGTTTACTAGGCGCAACTCTATCCCTTTTTTGTGTTCTACATATCGTGTATGAGTCTTGTTTGACAATATTGTCGACCTTACACTCTTTAATATGTTTTTTACATCCTCATACAAGGTGATGCCCCCACTCAATATGAGTTTCAATTGTCTTCCTCTTTATTGGGTGGTCGCTTCACTATTTCCTGACGCGACGGTGAACATTTGCTCCTAGTTCCCTACGGTTGGGATCGATACCAAGAAATATTTTGTTTCTCATGAATCTATGCCAATCTACTTGTAAGATGCAAGAAAAGGCTAGAAATGAGAATTTAAAGGGGAAAAAGTCATGGCAAATATGAGAAAAGAGTAAAGTCAAACTCCTCAAAATTCATAGTATGAATGATCCATGAATCCATCAACCAGATAGTGTCCCGCTTTTAGGTGGCTCTCTTTAACTCACCAACTCCCCAAATTTCAATCTTCCCAATTTTGTAATCTCATTCAGACATTAGAAGTTTAGAGATCCTTGAAGAAAGGTTAAATCAATTAGGCAAAATGTGTTATGAAAACAAATTCCTTTTCTCGGATATTCGTGTGTGATCCAAATGGTCTTTAAAGACTTGTAATATAGGGTAGGCTTAAGTTACAAAGAATATATATAAGCCCAAATACATGCTTAAGAGTGATTAAACCAAAGATCAACCTTTCTTGATGAAATCTCAGTTCATTTATTCTCTAGATCACCCTAGACTGCCCATTTTGGGCTTTCACCCTAGAGTTTATTTTTCCTTTTTTTTCTAGAGTAAAACATCCAATTGAGAGAAAATTCACTCATTGGAGGTAAGGTTCGTTCTTCTCCACTAATGAAAGATTCTTTACTGAAATTCCCAAATATTTGATCCTTATTTAAGGTTTTCTAATGAGTTTTGATGATTTAATAATGAAAATTGGTTAAATCAAGGTTTACTTATTGAAATCATGTGATTTTCATATTGGATATGTTTTGCTGAGTTCTTGATTGGTTTTAATCATGATTTTGATGTTTGATAATGTCAATAAGTTGGTTTTAACATTGGAATCCCAAAACTAGGTGAATCTCTAATTTCTAGGTTGTTAGTTATGTGTTTTTGAGGAGTTGTGGGAGGTTTATGGATGATTGAGGTATAATGATGTTATTAGGTTGTTTTTGGATGTTAATTGATGGTAATTGATGGATTAAACCAGTAGGTTTTGGCTGGGTTAAGTTTGGAAGGTGTTTGATATTGTTTTTTATAGTTTCGACTAGTTTTTGAAAGGCAAATGTTGAGGTTGTAGGGGATCTTTGTTTAGCATCGAGTTGAATGCATAATGGTGCATTTCCCTCAATTCGCATTGGCAAGTGAAGCGAGGTGAATCTATGAGTGAAAACGGGTTTAAGCTCTTTAAAAGGTTTGATCGTTGGATCATGGGGGTTTAGTTATAGCTTAAAAAGCTTAACTAAGCTCAAGCGTAAGTCATTATTACTTTGCTTGATATTTGGTTTTGAGATGACCTTGCGTATTTCATGTTGGTTTAAACATGGTTGATTTTCATGTTCTGGTTTTAAACATAGTTTGATTTACTTACTATAAATGCACTGTTTTGGATAAATATGCAATGTTTTATCAAAGTATTTGAATGCATATGAGTATTGAGTATTGTTCTTAAGAGGAATGTGATGTTGCCTTTGGCAATGTGGTATTGCATATGAAACGGTTTTATGAAATGCATTGGAAAACAGTAAGTAAATGTATTTGGAAATGATGTATTGGCTTTGTGACGTGATGAGAAAGTTTCAAATATAGTTGGCTAGCCATAGGATGAAATTTCACTATAAATACAAAATCGATCGATTGAAATTCTTCAGTTACACAATAGGGGTAGTGCTATTGTGAAGTGATAGGGGTAGTGCTATCTTAACAGGATAGGGTTAGTTCTATTCCTGGCCGAAGTGAGTTATGGCGGGGGTAGTACTGCCATAAGACTTGATGGGGGTAGTTCCATCAAGGGAATCCGTGTTTTCGAACATGTATTGATAGGGGTAGTGCTATCCAAGGATGGGGTAGTGCCATCCGGGTTACTTTAATTGCTAATATATGTGAATCATTGAGATAAATGATGTTTATATATGTTTGATGCATGTGGTTATTATTCATGATTTGTTATGGAAACAAATGAGATTATGCTTGGGGTAGTAAAACATGTTTTGAAAACTAGATGGGATATTGTTTTCAAATGGGTTTTTTAATCAAATATAAGTGCTTGGAAAGTAAGCATGTTTTTGTTTTAAAGGCATGATAACGTTTTGAAAGTGGTTTTAAATGATGAACTCTTTGTTAGTTGGAAACCAATTTTAATTGCATTGATGGTGTTGTGTTTTGAACACTCATCACTAAGCCTTGTGTGCTTACGCTCTCTTTATTCTCAATGCAGAGAATTAAAGGTTGGAGGCAGCTGGCAAGAGAGGGAAGATCCAAGGACTTGTTAACGGGAAAGTATGACTCTTCGAACTAGACTTGTAATAATAAAGGCAATAGGGTTTCTTATTGATTAGAGAGGGTTTTTTCTAAACTCCCTGTTTGGGCAAGTTTGTATTGCTATTTTGGGGTTGTAATTGGCCTTATACGTTTTGTTGTTGCTTTGGATTTATGTATCGTACGGTGGTTGGTTGTTTTCTAGGAAGTATGCCTCTAGATTTCTGTTTGAAGTATGATGCCAAGATTTGATCATGTTTTTGAGATGTTTTAACGTGGTTTGATCTTTAGAATTGTTGTGTACATGTTTGAGGTTTGATAAAGCATGTTTAAACTCTTGATTGTACGAAAAACAAGCAAAATGAGCAATTCAGGCCCATGTGTATCGCTACGGGTAGAGGTGTATCGATACGGGTAAGTGTATTTTTGGCATGCATATTGGTACGGGTAGAAGTGTATCGATACAATTTTGAGCTATTGGAATTTTGTGAAAATGGTTTGTAACCCGCTTATCAATACACCTATAGACCGTATCGATACGCTCCCGCGTATCTGTACACTTTGAGACCATATTTGTACGCCTGGTTGTTATGTTAGTTGTACTTGATATTAAAGGTTTTAGATTTTTCTATTTTGGTCTCTGAATGTGAGTTCGGATGGTCGTTATAAGATGAAATTTGACATGTGAGCATGAAACCTGACTAATTAAGGATTGGTAACTTCAAAATGGATTAAGTCCCCATAGTTTTCTAGAATTGTAATTTGGTCCCTAAATTGCAATTGAGAGCAATTGGTTGTCGATTCAACGCTCGATTTAGTTGAGTTTTCACCCGCTGCCAGTATGCACACCATAGGTTATAATTTTGCATCTAGATAAGATAAAACATGGACGTAATTTAAGTTAAATCTTTGCGGGTTTGTTTTGGCAAACCCAATGTAGCTCGTTCGGTTCGGTCTAGCGGCTAGGCCGTGTCAAGGGGGTTACAGATAGTGCCTTAACAAATAGGCGGGTTCTATTCTCCTTATGCCTGAATGGTTAGGTGAGTTCGCTAAAAAGCAAGGCGGCATGGGGAAGTAACTAACTAATGCCTTCTGCTTTACGTGGCATGGGGACGTAACCAACTAATGCCATCATATGAAGATATTGATAGGAACGGAGTCAACTAGTCACTTTGAAAGTGGGGCATAGAGACATAACCAACTAATGCCTACAGCTTGAAAACGAAGCGATATGGGGGTGTAATCAACTAATGTCAACTTCAGAAGGTAGCGATAGGAACAGAGTCAACTAATTGCTTTAAATAGTAGGGTATGGGGATGTAACCAACTAATGCCTTCTGCTTGATGTGGCATGGGGACACAACCAACTAATTCCATCATTTGAAGATAGTGACAGGAACGGAGTCAACTGATCACTTTAAAAATAGGGTATGGGGATGTAGCCAACTAATGTCTCCAGTTTGAAACCGAAGCGACATGGGACGTAACTAACGAATGTCAACTTCGGGACAATTCAAAATCCTGCAGAAATGATAATGCTTAGGACAATCAAGCTTATAGGGATGTCTAGTATGTGAATGCATGTCTTTTTTCTGTTTTTTTTTCTAGTTTTTTCATTTTTTGGTTTTTTCCTTTGGTTTTTTCTTTACTTCCATACACATTTGCTCGTTCAATCCAGATAGACAACAATGCCTTGCCATTCTCATTCTTTGTACCTCTTTGCTTCATAGAAAACACATGGTCTTCGCACGCATATGCTCACATTTCCACAAATCCTACTATCATTGTAGTTGATACATCATTATTGAATGAAAGACCTTTTAAGCGATTCTGAAAGCTTTAGATCTTCGGATGTCTCTTGAAATATAGTTAAGCCCTTTCAAGGTTCCTTGTAAGTCTTTGAATTACCCATAGGAGAATCTTCACCTTAAATGTCTTCGAATTATATTAGCGCTTTAATCTCTTCCTCTTGCGCCTATCAAAGTCAGGGATCTTGAACCCTTGGTCAACGCAAATTGCCCCAACTTGATGGTATGTTTTGTTTACTAGGCGCAATTCTATCTCTTTTTCGTGTTTTACATCTTGTGTGTGAGTCTTGCTTGACAACATTGTCAACCTTACACTCTTTAATATGTATTTTTTACTTCCTCATACAAGGTGATGCCCCCACTCAATATAAGGTTCAATTGTCGTCCTCTTTATTGGGTAGCCGTTTCACTATTTCCTGATGCGATAGCGAACATTTGCTCCTGGTTCCTTACGGTTGGGATCAATACCAAGAAATATTTTGTTTTTCATGAATCTATGCCAATCTACTTGTAAGATGCAAGAAAAGTCTAGAAATAATAATTTAAAAGGGAAAAAGTCATGGCAAACAAACTCCTTTTCTCATATATTCGTGTGTGATCCAAATGGTCTTTAAAGACTTGTAATGTAGGCTAGGCTCAAGTTACCAAAAAAATATATAGGCTCAAATACATGCTTAAGGGTGATTAAACCAAGGATCAACCTTTCTTGATGAAATCCATGTTCTTTTATTCTCTTGATCACTCTAGACTGCCCATTTTGGGCTTTCACCCTAGATTTTTTTTCGGCACATATCATTTTGGTTGTATTTCAGCATCATTTCTTTTTCTTCTTTTTCTTTTTTCTTTTTCTTTCGTTTGTCCTTTTCATCTTTGGACATTCAGATATGTTTTTTTTTCACTTGCAAACGACCTTTCATCCTTTTTGCCCCTATCGTGGGGAGTGATCCTTGGTTAGGGTTTAATAACAAAAAAAATATTAGGCTCAAAGGGGACAACAATGGATTTTTTTTCATTATCGTATTCGTGAAGGGAAATGAAGGGATGCCAAATGTCATTTCACAAACATATATCATCGAAGAGAAGTAGTCTTTAGTTGGTAGATGTGTTAGAGTTATCAGTTCATTCAAAGGCCTTAACAACAATGTCTAAGAGGAAAAATTCACTCAAAATTAGTATATGGGATCTCCTATTAATCCTGAACACACTAATTTCCCCTCTATCTCGGGATTAGATTCAAGAGTAATTCATTCAATCAATAATAGGGGCTCTTTCAGAAAGAATGTATTTTGGAAGAGAAATGAAAAATAAATAAAAATGAAATGTTTGCCACTTGAGAAAATAAAGGGAATACATCTTTAAAACAAGTAAAAGAACATAGAAGCCCCTACAAAAGATCCCTAATGCTCTCGGGAAAAAGCAAAAGGGTTGGTTCTAGGTATGACTCTAATTGCCTAGGAAGATTAAGCATTATTCTAGGAAAGCATGGATGTCTTCCAGCCAAGCTTGTCATGTCTACTTCGCGACAAGATTCCATTGCTGGAGTAGTCCATGCTATTGGTGCTCGTCATATCTTGTTTCCTCGAGTCTCCCACTTTTGATGGATGCAAATATCAACTCTCTGTTCATGACCATGCCTACAAAACCTTTGGTGGCATGGTTTAACATACGGTCATAGAAGGGACCACTTAAAGTTTCCAAAAAAATTGGAGTAACCTTATTTTCCAACAATAGAGGTTGTACTTGGGCTGCCACATCTCGCTACCTCTGGGCATACTGGCAGAAACTTTTGTTGGGCCTTTGTTCCATACCCTGTATTACGATCCTACTTGGGACCATGTCTGTCACATACTCGTACTGTTCAAGGAAATCTTTTGAAAGATCTCTCCAAGTGCGTATATTAACCCAACTTAATTGGGTATACCATCGAGTAGCAAACCCTAATAGACTATCTTAGAAATAATGGATGAGTAGCTTCTCGTTTTCCAGGTGTAGTGACATTTTATGATAGTACATGGTTAACTAAGCCGATGGGCAAGTGGTCTCGTCGTACTTGTCAAAGTCAGGAGCTTTGAATTTTAGGGGAACCACCAAGTCAGACAGTAGACTTAGATCCCCTAGTGTCTACACCAATATAAATGTTTCCTCCTTGTAGGGCTCTGATAATCTCTTCGAGCCTATCACAGTGATCTTTCAGCTTCTTATTAGCACTAGCCCTATCGGCTGACTTATTGAGAACCTCAATGCCTTGGTTCTCCCCATGATTTATCTCGCACTCTGCTAGAATATAGGCTGAGCTTCATGTTATGCAGATTTGGAACCTCTCATTCGGTGGAAATATCTAAGTTGTCATCCAGGGCTGGGGAGATGAAATATCAACAGCTTCAACTGTCTTTCCTCTTTTTGGGTCTTTGAATCCCAACATAGCTACTATCTGGCTGACTGTGTTTTTTTGAGCTTGTGCAATTTCTTCCTTCAAGTATTTCTCCATTTTACCGAGCCTATCTTGGGTACTCTTCTGGTTTATTTCTAGAGTTGTCAATATGTCCTCTGTAGACATAGCTCGAGCACCGTATTTGTATGGAATCTTGCTACTTGAATAGAATTTTCCATAATTAATCTTTATATTATGTGTGCATGAATGCAATAATCACAACATAAACTAATGCAAACATAAACAACGTAATGCAATAAAGTGAATGAATGCATTCAAAGGGTGTTGATTCTAGAAATAGTTGCTCTAGAAGTAGCTCTTACTGGATGACAAAGGTCCTTATTACGAAAGGTAAAGATATATTCTACGAATACATCTCGGCCCGAGCACCCAGCTTTTTTATTTCTTTAATTAGCCATATGAGTCTTGGTCCCACTTCCCTTATTGGCTTGACATATGGGCGAAGTGTTGTATCTTCTCTAGCTAGCATCATCACATGCTTAGCTACGTCTTAAATTTAGGATATAATACTCTTGTTGAACTCGTCTTGCTTTTAGAACCTTCTGGCATTGTCCCTAAGCCAAGTAAACCAGTAATCATTGGCATCCTTAAGAACCAAAATCTTCGTTCTGTAATAACTTCTTGGTTGCACAATTGAAGTGGTCTCATAGCACTTGCAGCTTATGCATGATATTCTGCTTGACACTGATGTGAGCATACTCTGATGTTTATGTCATGTGGTCACCTGACAAAACCTTTTCTAATCGAGCAACGGACTCAAGAATCAACTCCTTTTAAGTATGAAATGATGATGCAGAAGCAAATATGCAAAACAAAACAAGGCAAAAAATGGATTAGTATTTTGAAAAAATAGAAATAAAGCATAAAAGGTCCAAAATAATTTCATTGTATGAATAATAACTAGGCAGTGCATTCCAACATTTCTAGACATGTCTCCATGGACTATTCTTACGAAATAATTTTGACCAAAGAGTTTGCACTTTCAATTCAAGTATTACTCATTCTTGGTTTTTATTCTTGTTTGCGAGTAAATTGGGAAAAGATCTCGTAACTTCATCTATTTATCTAATATCGGGAGAGTTAGATTCAAGAAACGAATGAGTATGGTCTTTATTCAATATATTGATGTTGAAGATTAATCCGGCTTAGGGATAAGTTAAGGATTTCAACGGCTAAGAAGAGCGCAAGATTGGTTGTTGTTTACCCTTGATTCACGCAGGGATGTATTATCAAGGCATGCACAAATAGCTAGAGTTTTGACTTAGGGATAAGAAGAAACCATTGAAGAACGCTCTGCCAAACCTTGAAGTTGCTGCCAGTCGCCCAATAGTTGCCCAGCTAGTCGCCCAGGTAACCATCGATTAGTTGCCAAGGCAACCCCGCCGTGCAAGTTGCCACAGCAACTGAGTTGCCCTTGCACTCTTTTACCAAGACGATCCAATCGGCTATCACACCTCAACTCACGATAACCTGGCCTATTCTCTCTCATCTGATTACATCTTCTTTTAGTTTATTGCTTTCTAGTTTAGTTGTTAGTTAAAACTCCTACAATCTTCTACTTGTGTTTTTTTACTTTTTACAGTGCAAGAGATTAGATTCTTGAAGTGGCATCAATCCCTGTGGAGACGATATCTTTTATACTATCACAATTGCGGAGCACTTATTACGCGCAGCACAGCACAACTGAGTAAACAATAACGAACTTGAGCCTTCAACTATCACCAAAAAAATGCAATTTGGGAGAAGAAAAACGATTATATTTGTGTTTAATTGTGTGTTAAAAAACTGAAAAAGATCATGTATTTATAGAGGAGAATTAGGTCAAACGTGAATCACAAATATTCTGATTTTGCCCTTGATCGGATATATGAGTGGGCTGCAAGCATTCGAATTTCCATTCAAAATTATCCCTTTAATTTCGGGATAACATGCTATCTCAAAAGGAAAAATAATTCGAAGTGGTAAAATGTCAGCAGGTCCACGTAGGTCCCGATCGGTCTAGACATTCGCATCGCCCACATCGTGCGGGTGCACCCCAAACCGAATGGGATTGGATTCGCAACACTTGCACGCGAGGCTCAGTTTCCAATCAAGTCATTCAAAGACCACAAAGAGGTTAAGTGTATATAAACACTTCCCATTCCATTTATCCCATCCATGTGGGATATGGAGGCTTCATTTCCTTTACTCAATTTGCAACCTCCTTACTTTGAGCATCAATTTCTCATTCATTATTCAACCATTTTGAGCATATAAGATACCGTTGTAAAGGTCTCATGGAGTAGGATAAGATCAAATCAAATCCATATTTGAATCTCCACCTTTACTCATTCGAAATATGGCTCAAATTTACCATTTATCACTTTTTCCAGCAATCCCCTACATGAATGAAATTGATGCATTTTATCACAACATTTTGACTCGATATGGTGACAGTTTCTATGATTGATAGTTGCATATGATAGGCAGGTTTCCTCATTTGAACCTTCCCTTGTGAAAGTATATTTACTTTACTGGCTATCTAGTAGACGTGATGTCCTTGAACTATTCAGCCGTTTGTGTAAACGATGATGTACCTCACACAACTATCTTTCTGGCACGAGTTTCATTCTCATGGTTATGTCCATATAGCTGTGGGCATCGCCTGGTTTTGCGAGAGTTTGAGAGAACTATGCCCCAATAGTCTCCTCGAAGTGGCCCTACTTCACTCTCACATAGGTGACTTATGTTGCTCGGCTTCACCGACGCACACAATGGTCATTAAAAGCATTGCTTAGCCTGTTCCACTTTTTGTCACTGTTTACATCATAGGAATAGACTAAAGAGAGTAACCCCCATAGTGACCGCACAAGGTCTATGCAATTAGGTTGTCCCTTTGAACCTAGATCTTGGGATCTATAGTCAACAAGGTAGGGTTTTCCTTCACATAGCGCCTTTATTTTCCATGGGCTTTAGTCCCATTCCTTTCGATATTTTCTCAACTTGATCATGATTTAACCCATTGGTTAGCAGATCCGCAATGTTATCCTTTGATTTTACATAATCAATAGAGATAACTCCATTTGAGATCAGTTGTCTAACGTATTATGTCGGCGACGCATATGTCTCGAATTACTGGTGTACATACAATTTTGTGCCCTAGCAATTGTTGCTTGGTTATCGCAGTATATGCATACTATGGGCACAAGTTTTGACCATTCAAGAATATCTTCAAGAAATTGCCTAAGTCATTCGGCTTCTTCTCTAGATTTATCCAGAGCAACAAACTCAAATTACATCGTGGATTTGGTTATGATTGTTTGTCTTGAGGATTTTTACGATGCGGCTCCTCCTCCTAAGGTGAAGACATATTCACTTGTGCCCTTGGTATCTTGAATATCAGATATCCAACAAGCATCAGAGTATCCTTCCAACACAATAAGATCTCTAGAATAATGCAATCCGTAGTCTCGAGTATATCTGAGATATCTCAGTATCCGCACAATTGCTTTCTAGTGGTTTTCACTTGGATTGCTTGTAAATTCGCTTAAACTACTCACAGTAAAAGCAATATCTGGTCTAGTACAGCTCATAAGGTACATAAGACTGCCTATGACCCTTTCATATTCCACTTGGTCAACACCTTGGTCTTTGTTCTTGGGCAACTGTTTGAATGTGTCTATTGGAGTTTTGGTCATACCAAAATCATCCTTGCCAAACTTCTCAAGGATTTTGTCCACATAGTGTGACTATATGAGACTTTCATGTGACTGTTTAATTTGGATGTCCAAAATCATATCGTCCAGTCTCATATTTCTCATGTCAGATTTAAATTTAACATGTCATTGGTACGTTTACCATTTCATTTTTATCAACATAGGATCATATATCCTAATGCACACATTTGTCATACTCTAAATGTTGTCTTTATGACAATGTTTTCGTTTCAACCTTTGTTGAACATATGGACAATTTTTCCTTTACTTTGGTAATGGAATATTACAAGACACCCCCACATTTTTATGTAGTTGTAAGAAGCTTCTAATTCCTTCCATAACTCATATGGTGTCTTGTCTCATTGAGAAGAAGTAAATAGTTGATAGAACAACTCCCCCTACATGTTAGGCACATTTTGAAGTTTCAATTCTTATCTTCAAAATCATTATACCCTTTGATGTTGCAACGTTACTCACATAGATTTTCTCCAAATTAATCGATGTATTAATTTTGGATTTCAACATCCTACTTATAGAGAATAATTTCTCTATAGCATATTTGCCTTTAAGCAAAAATATTTTGTTCTATCGTTTGAATAAACATTGCTATGATTCAGATCAAGCGGTTTCGTACTTCTTCGTATGTTTCATATTTGAATCGAAAGGATGTTCTTCATGTTAATTAGTCTACGCAAAGAATCATAATCAACATGTCTATGCAAAAATTATGTAACCGAAAGAAACAATATTCTTATTCATAATTTTGGGGTTTTACAGAGATTAGAATATATCTCTACCCACAACCATCCCTTTTTGTTAGGCATATAGATCTTTCACTTCCATAATATTAGCCTTCTTGGCTTTCTTTGTATGTCTACATTCAAAAGATCTGTGCCCCACCTTACCACAGTTGAAGCAGGCTCCCTTGAATTTCTCCTTTTTGGAAATTCCACCATTAGGTCCCAACTTTGTCCTGGCTTGGTATTGTTGGGGTTGCCTTCCCCTCTTGACTTCGACAATATTTGCCTTAGCCTCTTGAAAGGTTTCTCTATTGAGCTTTTTGGCATTGCCTCTGTTGTCTTCTTCAATACGAAGTATGGCAATCAGTTCCTCCACTGATATCTCATTTCTTTTATGTTTCGGGTAATTTTTAAAGTCATTCCATCCGGGAGGCAACTTTTTCGTGATGGCAACTACTTGGAAGGACTAACTTATCACCATTCCTTCAGCAAGAATTCCATGAATAATCAGTTGGAGTTCCTCCACTTGACTTACTACTGGTTTTGAATCAACCATAGCAAAATTCAAGAATTTTGCGACTAAGAAATTCTTAGCCCCAACATCTTCTACTTTGTATTTTCTATCCAATGCAGCCCATAGTTCTAATAATGTTTTGTACACATTATATATCGGATACAATGAGTCTTGTATTCCGTTGAGGATGTAATTCTGACACAGGTAGTCACTATTTTCCCCATCTTGGGTGATGCTAAAGGCGGTGAGCTCATCCACCTCTCTTTCTCCGTCTCCTACCATGAGAACTGGAGGTTCTTCCTTTAGATATTTTACCAGGTTTAGCATGGTCAGATAGAAAAACATCTTCTGTTGACATGTCTTGAAATTCAGCCTGCAGAATTTCAACGGCTTCTCATTGTGGCTCATTTCCACAGTCATTTTGTTTAGATTCATAGGCTAACTTGTATTTTCCAACATCTATCCATGTCCCACCATTTGTGCGGATGACTTGGGTGATTTGATAAGATCTCCCTTCGTAGTCATTGTTCTTGTTTACAAAGACAAAAACCTGAATTAATAATAATTCCAATAAACTGAAAATAATTTCGTTTATTTCTGATTTTGTTTTTTCCCAAAATCCGCAACCTCGGTTACTCTCAACGACAATTTCTATAAAACAGATTTGTCCCATTTATTTTTAAGATCTAAGCAAACCCGTTAGAATGACAGGATAATTCCTAAAACAAATTTGTTTGCTTTCTCACAACTGGACTTATTTCGAATCGCCTTGGATAGATTATGTCTTAAGATTGTTGGACAAAAACAATGTTAAGTTTGAAATAATCAGTGAAATAAATTAAAGTAATGAAATCACAGTAATTTAAAAATAAATTAATAAGAAAACAATTTTGATATAACCAAATACGGTTGTTGAGGCCTGCTTGAAACACAGTTTCCTTAAGACAGATTCGACCGTTCTTTAGTGCTAGAGATCTTTGGCTGTCGATCTCCCAAGATACAACAGCGGATGATTATCTTCAGCAGCACGACTGAGTAATCACGAACGAACTCGAGCCTTCGACTATCACCATAAAAACCAATGCAATTTGGGAGAAGGGAAACGATTTTAGTTATGTTTAATTGTGTGTTAAACAACTAAAAAAGATCATGAAATTTATAGGGGAGAATTAGGTCAAACGTGAATCACAAATATTCTAATTTTCCCTTGATCAGATATATGAGTGGGCTGCAAGCAAGATTCGAATTTGAGTTCGAAATTATCCCTTTAATTTCAGGATAACATGCTATCTCAAAAGGAAACATAATTCGAAGTGGTAAAATATTCGCAGGTCCACGTAGGGCCCGACAGGTCCAGACATTCACGTCGCCCACGTCGTGTGGGTGCACCCCAACTGGAATGGGATTGGATTCGCACCCCCTTGCACTCGAGGCACAATTTCCATTCAAGTTAATCAATGACCACAAAGAGGGTAAGTGCATATAAACACTTCCCAATCCATTTATCCCATCCACGTGGGATATGAGGGTTTCATTTCCTTTACTTAATTTGCAACCTCCTTACTTTGAGCATCAATTTCTCATTCATTACTCAACCATTTTGAGCATATGAGATACCGTTCTAAAGGTCTCACGGAGTAAGATAAGATCCAATCAAATCCTTATTCGAATATTGTTGCGCGTAATAAGTGCTACACAAATGTGCAAGTATACACGTCGCAAGTTATAGTATAAAAGATATCGTCTCCACAGGGATTGGTGCTACTTCAAGAATCTAGTCTCTTGCACTGTAAAAAGTAAAAACACAAGTAAAAGATTATAGAAGTTTAACTAATCTAGAAAGCAAATAAGTAAAAGAAAAGATGAATTCAATTGAGAGAGATAGGCTAGGTTATCGTGAGTTGAGGTGTGATAGCCGATTGGATTGTCTTGGTAAAAGAGTGCACGGGCAACTCAGTTGCCGTGGCAACTTGCACGACGGGGTTGCCTTGGCAACTAATTAATGGTTGCTGGGCGACTAGTTGGGCAACTACTTGGGCGGGCGGGCAGCAACTTCAAGGTTCGGCGGAGCGTTCTTCAGTGGTTTCTTCTTATCCCTAAGTTGAAATTCTAGCTACTTGTGCATGCCTTGATAATACATCCCTGCGTGAATCAAGGGTGAACAACAACCAATCTTGCGCTCCTCTTAGCCGTTGAAATCCTTAACTTATTCCTAAGCCGGATTAATCTTCACCATCATTGGATTGCATAAAGATCATATTCATTCGTTTCTTGAATCTAACTCTCCCGATATTAGATAAATGGATGAAATCACGAGATCCTCTCCCAATTCACTCGCAAGCAATAATAAGAATCAAGAATGAATAAACCTTGAAATAGAAAAGTGCAAACTCTTATTACCTAAACAAAAACCAATAAGTTCTCACAACCACAAAACACAATAACCATAGCCAAGTAAATTTAGTTCATGGCTAGGTTCCAAAGAAACACAAGATAAACAATCCCTAGCATGAACCCAATCGAACAAGGAAGAAAAGATGAAGCTTGTCGAAAATTCCCCTTTGCTTCCTCTCTTGGTCTTGTCGAAATTCCCTCTTGCTCTCTCCCTTGGTCTTGTCGAAATCTCCTTGATATTTATAGGGTTAGGCCAAAGTCCTTCTTTGAGGAGGAGTTTGAGTTGGAATTAAATTATCTTTAAAGAATATAATTCTTTATTATAATTTTATTCCTATTAGAACTTCTCCTATCTTCTTGGAATTTAATTCTTCTTTAATCTCTTCATGGCAATCAAATTCCTTTGGGCTTGGGCTTTGCTCCATGTCATCTTGGTCTTGTAAAGTCATGAATTTCGACATCCATATTGCTCTTTGTCTTTGTCGACAAATGCCATGGCAACTGGCTCGGCGTCTTCTTCATGCATTGCCCTGGCAACTAGCTCGGCATATCCTTCATGCATTGCCCTGGCAACTAGCTCGGCATTTCTTTGGCAAGTGATCCTGCACATACACACACAAAAACACACCAAAGCAGCATCTATTTCCACAAAAATCACCAAGTTATGTAATCAAGCTCAACGATTGAAGGAAACATGGATTAATGCATGAATGGCTAACTATGAAACTAATATGAGCCAAGTCTAACAATAATATGAGTAAAAAGGGTAAGAAAAATAGTACTTTTGAACACTTATCACACCCCCAAACTCGAACTATTGCTTGTCCTCAAGCAATGCAAACTCATAATTACCTGCCAAGACTTCAAATTTTCACAAACTTAGCTTTGAACTTGATTTCAATTCTCTCAACCGGGGGCACAAAGTATGATTGGCTTTTTATTTTTCGGAAAACTGAGGAGTTACTCGGAATCAAACTATAATGCTTGTGAGTGTGTGCGGAGTTGTGTGCAAGTTGATTTTTCGGATTCTATGCAAACAATAGGTTTTCAAATTACTTCATTGGGTTCTTTTTAACATGTTTTAACTAGAGCCAATTTCGGGCACCTCTAGTGTTTTATTTTTAGTTTTCTTAAGTTAATTTAATCGACTAGAGCCGGTTTCGGGCACCTCTAGTTAAAAAAAATTTAACGCCTCCTAGAGCCAGTTTCGGGCACCTCTAGTGATCAATTTTTTAGCATATGCTAGAGCCAATTTCGGACACCTCTAGCCTTCATCCAATTTTTATTCTAATCCCCCAATTAGTTAATTATCAACATAAGTATACTAGAACTCCTTAAATCAATCAAACCACAACAGTGTTTCATCAAATTTAGCATCATAGTAAAATTCTAAATTTTTCCATGGTTATCCTAGAATAAAAATTCTATCAATTAAGTGCATTGGCAAAGTCATAATTGAATATTCATCAAATCTAAGCAATTCTTGTTCTAATTAAAGGCATGGCAAGCAGTTTATGTATCCTAAATGTAATGCTTAAGATTAATGTAACTAAACATGGTAATTACTAATAACAATCCCCCCCCAAACTCGAGTGAGGCATTGTCCTCAATGCATGCATAAAAATAACGAAAAATAAAAATAAAAATAAAAATGCATACGAGGACTTACTCTGAGAGTTCGTCATCGTAGATGATTAGTTTCCTTCTAGTTGGCGTCTTGATTTTCTTGCTTGAACGCAATGGTTGTTTTCTTGTTGCCGGTGGTGGAATCGATCCTCGTACGGGGTTGTCCTCATTATCCTCTTCATCAATGTCAATGGCTTTTCGTTTGGAGGATTCAATTGGTGCGGTCTTTATTGGTTCAATGGAGGACTCGTCCGAATCTGAAAAATCAGAAAATGATTCCGTAGGAGTTGATTCGGGCATAGGTGCTTTACCTTTGGCTTTTGCAGTGGTTGTCGGGGCATCGTCAGGGTTGGTTGCCGTGGCGTCAGCTTCCTTAGTTGCCATGGCAAGGATATCGGCGGGAAAGATTGGGAACGGCACGCGATTGTCTGGGTACTTTTCTAGGATGACTTGGGTGATGGCATTGTTGTGCTCCTTCATGTACCGCATGAACATTAGTTGCCGATCTTCAATTTGCCTTAGGCGGCTTGTCAATGGGTTCAAAAGTGCTTCAAAGTGTCCCAGGATTAATGGCCGAGTTGCCCTGGCGTTAAGTGCTTGGGCATTAGGGATTGCCGCGGCGGCAGGAGTTGTCGTAGAAATTGGAGGCCTTGAAGAATCTTCCGGTGCCTCTCCCATTAGCTTCCGGATTAGTGCTTGATTCCAACCAGACTTGGGTAGGGCCTTTTCATCGGTAGACTCACTCGGGACATGCATCTCCTTGCAAAGATTAGAAATTAAGCAAGGGAAGAAAAGATAACCCTTATCTTTTGAGCTGCATACAAAAATCTCATCACAAATAATTTTTCCAATGTTAATGATGCGATTATGCAAAATAGAATGTATGAGCAAAAGACGTGGTATATCAACGGTAGTATTGTGTGTGGAGGGCATTAAAGAAGTTTTAACAAACTTATTCCATAGTTTTGCCTCGGGTTTAAGCCGAAGGCGATTTACCGTGCCCTTGTATTTACCGTCGTTCCAATGAGTTCCCGGTTGAGTGAGTTCTTGAAGCACCTTGTCGAGTTGCTTGGGATTGATTTGGTCAACGAAGGCTTGATGCTCGTTCTTCTCAATGTAAAGTCCGTAAAAGGTGTTGATGCTTTCGGGACTTATAAGTATGGCCTTGTCACGAACAAAAACATAAGGATTATCCGGGTTAGGTGAGTGAGCATAGAATTCTCTTACCCATGAGATGTTACCCGGTTCCGGTTGATGGCAAAAGATTTGCCACTTTTGATGTGCAATCCTCTTGAAGATGAATGGTTCAAGGCCGAAATCTTGATGAGAGTTGGAGTATTCAAAGCCTTGTTCTTCATGAATCTTCCGGCTTTCAAACTTGGATTGAAATCTTTCTTGAACCACCGGTGTAGCAAACTTCTTGTATCTTGGTTCTTTGGAGGAACTTGGATGAACTAAAAGTTTAATCTTGGATGCCATGTATGATCTTGGTTGTGAGTAAAAACAAAGAAAAGAAAAGAAAAGAAACTAAAAAGTTGCAAGATAGAAAGTAGGAATAGGTTAAGGGTGATGGATTTTATAGAAAAGATAGGTGGGTGGGATTAGGGGAAATCGACAAAGGGGTTAGGGTTTGGTAGGATTTTTCGACAAAGGGGTTTTGGTTAGGATGAATTGGAGGCTTTATATAAGCCTTAGATTCAGCCCATTAGTTTCCTTGTTGAAGATGTTTTCCTACTTGGTTTAGAATTCCTTCTTTCTCTTGAACTTCCTTTCCTACAATTCAAAAACAAATCAAATAAGGATTAAAATTAAAGATAAACTAATAAAGAAAATAAATAAAGATATGTAATAGGATTCTTAGACTTGAATAAAAAAAATCTATCCTAAAACTACTAATAATCGGCAAAATAATAAAATAAAATAAAATAAATCGAAAAAATGAAAAATAAATAAAATAATAAAATAATCGACAAAAAAACAAAAATAAAAATAAATAAAAATAAAAATATCAAAAGGGAGAGCATGCTCATGCATCTCCTAAATTGACCACTTCCTTGTTACGTTCCACATGGGCACCATTGTAGTGCTTTAATCTTTGTCCATTAACTTTGAATTCATGGTTGTCAGAGATGGACTTGATTATCACGGCACCATGAGAGAATGGTTTGACGGCTTCGAATGGTCCCGACCATCTTGATTTCAGCTTTCCCGGGAAAAATTTTAGCCGAGAATTGAATAGGAGAACTAGTTGCCCTGGCGTGAATTGCCGTGGCAATAGTTTCTTGTCATGCCATCGCTTTGTTTTCTCCTTGTAGATTCGTGCATTGTTATAGGCAAGTGCACGAAATTCTTCTATCTCATTGAGATCCATCAAGCGCTTTTGTCCGGCACTTCCCCAATCCATATTCACGGTCTTGATTGCCTAGTACGCCTTGTGCTCGATTTCCACCGGTAGATGACATGTTTTACCATAGACAAGCCGGAAGGGGGACATACCTAATAGTGTTTTGAATGCAGTGCGATATGCCCAAGGTGCGTCATCTAGTCTTAATGACCAATCCTTCCTTGAGGGATTTACAACTTTCTCGAGTATTCCCTTCAACTCCCGGTTGGAAATTTCTGCTTGCCCGTTGGTTTGTGGGTGATATGCCGTGGCGATCTTGTGTGATATGCCGAAGCGTTGCAACATCTTGGCAATTAGTCTGTTGTCAAAATGCTTGCCCCCGTCGCTGATAATTGCTCTCGTCATCCCAAACCGTGTAAATATGTTTTTCTGCAGGAATCGTTGCACGGTCTTGGAATCGTCGTTGGGAACTGCAGCTGCCTCTACCCATTTAGACACATAGTCGACGGCGAGTAAGATGTAGAGGTTGCCGAATGAAGATGGGAAAGGTCCCATAAAGTCGATCCCCCATACATCGAACAGTTCCACCTCGATGATGTTCTGGAGTGGCATCTCATGTCGTCTCGAGATATTGCCCGTCCTTTGGCAACGATCACATTGCTTGTAAAAGTCTTGGGCATCTTTGTACAATGTTGGCCAATACAAACCGGATTGCAAGACTTTGGCCGCGGTACGAGTTCCTCCAAAATGTCCTCCATAGGGTGAAGAATGGCATTGCCGGAGTATATTCTATTGCTCTTCTTCAGGGACACATCGGCGTATAACCTGATCTGCACATTATTTAAACAAAAGAGGCTCGTCCCAAAAGTAATGCTTAGCATCATGGCGGAACCGCTTCTTCCCTTGGTGAGTAATGCCATACGGAAAAATACCACAAACAAGGAAGTTAACTAAATCTGCGTACCAGGGTATTACCGAGGCATGTGCTGCCGTAGTGTCTGCTCCCAGAATTGCCGCGGCGTGTGCGTCAAAGACTGCTGCGGCGTCGAGAGTTGCCGAGGCGTGTGCATCCATGGTTGCTAAGGCGTCATGGGTTGCCGAGGCATCTAGGGTTGCTGAGGCGTCAAGGGTTGCCGATGCAATTAAAATTTGTTCATCCGGGAATGCATCGCATATCTCTAGATCCGCGTCCTCCTCCCTATTGCGTTCCAAACGTGATAAGTGATCGGCCACTTGATTTTCTGTTCCTTTTCTGTCCTTAATTTCAATATCAAATTCTTGTAAAAGTAATATCCAACGAATCAAACGAGGTTTAGCATCCTTTTTAGCGAATAAGTATTTGATTGCCGAATGGTCCGTATGAACAATTACCTTTGTACCAATTAAATAGGATCGAAACTTGTCAAATGCGAAAACTATAGCTAGTAACTCTTTCTCCATTGTTGTGTAATTCACTTGAGCACCATTAAGAGTTTTACTAGCGTAGTATATCATATGGAAGGTTTTACCTGTGCGTTGGCCTAGGACTGCTCCTACCGCGAAATCACTTGCATCACACATGAGCTCAAAAGGTAGCGTCCAATCTGGTGGAACGACAATGGGTGCCGAGGCAAGCTTTTTCTTTAGGGTTTCGAATGCTTGAGTGCAAGAATCATCAAAATCGAAGACTTTATCCTGTTCAAGCAGATTACACAAAGGTTTAGTGATTTTAGAAAAATTATGAATGAACCTCCTGTAAAAACCTGCATGTCCGACAAAACTTCGAATTCCTTTAACCGAATTTGGTGGGGGTAATCTCTCGATCACGTCCACCTTGGCTTTGTCTATTTCAATTCCCTTGGATGAAATCTTGTGGCCAAGCACTATTCCTTCATCTACCATAAAGTGGCATTTCTCCCAATTGAGGACTAAGTCCGTTTCTTCGCATCTTGCTAACACCCTCTCTAAATTACCGAGACAGCCGTCGAAGTCATTACCAAAAACTGAAAAATCATCCATGAATATCTCAAGGAAGTCTTCGACCATGTCTGAAAAGAGCGCCATCATGCATCTTTGGAAGGTTGCCGGGGCGTTACACAATCCGAACGGCATCCTTCGGAAGGCATAAGTACCGTATGGGCATGTGAAGGTTGTCTTTTCTTGATCTTCTGGTGCTATGGCAATCTAATTGTAACCTGAATAACCATCAAGAAAACAATAAAAGGGTTTACCTGCAAGACGGTCAAGCATTTGATCGATAAAGGGTAATGGGAAGTGATCTTTCCTAGTGGCTTTGTTTAGCTTTCGATAGTCCATACAAACCCTCCAACCGGTCACAGTCCTGGTTGGGATAAGTTCATTATTTTCATTGCTTACCTTTGTTATACCTCCCTTTTTTCGGTACACATTGTACCGGACTTACCCACGCATACTATCGGAGATAGGGTATATAATGCCAGCGTCAATCCACTTGATGATTTCTTTCATTACAACCCCTTTCATGGCATGATTCAGTCTCCTCTGGGCCTCAATTGAAGGTTTGTGATCATCTTCCAACAAGATCTTGTGCATGCACACCACACCGGGCTAATTCCCTTCCAAGTCGGCAATTGTCCACCCTATTGCCTTTTTATGTAGCTTCAACATGTTGATCAGCTTCTTTTCCTGCTCAGGCTGTAATTTAGAGGAAATAATTACAGGTAATGTATTATCGATCCCTAAGTATACATATTTCAGTTGCTCTGGCAATTGTTTCAACTCAAGAATTGGTGGATTTTCGATAGAGGGTTTTTCGAGCTTACCTGAGTAGTCCAGTGGTTCAAAGTATGTACCTGGTCGATTGACTAGCCAATTTGCCTCTTCTGGTTGTTCCTCATCGACCGGTTCTTCATACTCCTCATGTTCCTCGTGTTCGGCAATGTAGTTGCCGAGGCAACTAAATTCCTCATCGAAGTTAAACTCTGCCGTGGCATGAAGTAGTTGGCATTCTTCTGGATCATCGGCATGCCTTAGTGTTTGGAACACATTTAGTTTTTTACTCGCTGGTCATTCACCCTCATTGTGAGTTCTCCCTTTTCAACATCAATCAAGGTTCTCCCTGTCGCTAGGAATGGTCTCCCGAGAATGATAGGTGTATGCTCATCTGCTTCACAATCCAAAACAATAAAGTCAGCGGGAAAAATGAATTTATCAACTTTTACCATTATGTCCTCGATTTTTCCCTCTGGATGCACATAGGATCTGTCAGCTAGCTGCAGCATGACTGTTGTAGGTCTTGCCTTCCCGATTCCTAGTTTTTGGAAAACCGATTTAGGCATCAAGTTTATGCTAGCCCCAAGGTCGCATAGTGCTTTCCCGACATAGTGATTTCCAATAGAACAGGGTATTGTGAAACTTCCGGGATCCTTCAACTTAGGTGGCATACGATTGTGCAACATTGCCATACATCCCTTTGTCGCGGCAACTGTTTCAAACTCTCCTAGCCTTGTTCTTTTGGACACAATGTCTTTAAGGAACTTGGCATAGTTGGGCAATTGTTCAATTTCTTCCACCAGTGGCAAGTTGATGTGGACTTGCTTTAGGATATCAATAAACTTCTTGAATTGGTATTCTTGCTTTTGTCGCTTCAACCTTTGTGGGAATGGTGGTGGAAGTCGGATATCTTCGATCCTTTCATTGGTTTGAAATCTGATTGACGGCATTGCGGGGACATCTGGAGTTGCCGAGGCATTATCAATTGGGGTTGCCGAGGCGTGCTTATCGCAAGTTGCCGAGGCGTCGTCGATTGCCGAGGCATGCTTATTGCCGGTTGCCGCAGCAATTCCTGGTTCAGCATCTGAGGCTTTGCCGCTAGGTTTGTCTTGATCTTTTTGTGGAGTTTTGTTTGACGAGCGGGTTTGAACCTCTCTAAGTTGTTGGCCACTTCTAGTGGTGATCGTCTTACATTGCTCATGGCCAGTTCCTCTTGCGACTTCAGTATCGCTAGGTAAACCTCCTTGTGGTCTAGTGTTCAGATTTTGAGCAAACTGTCCGACTTGATTTTCCAATGATTTGATTGCCGCCTCTTGGTTTTGCAATCTCATCTCGGTCCTGTTAATAAAAGCATCAGTTCTTTTTATGAAATTACTATTCTCAGCCATATAAGATTCAGTTTTCATCATAAAAGCATTTAGAGAATTTTCCAAAGAACTAGATGTCGTCGGTTGTTGCTGCGGCATCTGTTACCGTGGCATATTCTGCTGGAATCTCGATGCTTGTGCATTCTGATTGTTCTGGTTTAGAGCATTGTTGGGATTACTCCATGAAAAATTCGGGTGCTTCTTCCAAGCTGGATTGTATGTATTGGACATCATGTTGTTGCCCCGATTGTAATTCCCCACATAGAATTTAGATTCCGGATTCTGCATACATTCAGAAGAATTATGGTTATCACCACATAACTCACAAAAAGAATCCATTACCTTGACTTCATGTGTGTTGTTTAGTTTTTGCATGTTCTAGACCATATTGGTCAAAGTGGCCAATTGTGCCGAAATTGAATCTGATGATCCTAGTTCATGTATTGTGGCTTGGCGTCTAACTCCTCCTCTTCTAGTGGATGGGAATTCATAATCATTCTTGGCCAGCCTGTTTAAGATTTGCATTGCTTCTTCCGGCGACTTATCTAGGAGTATGCCGTTTGCCGAGGGGTCTAGCATCATCCTTGTTGGTGTATTCACGGCATTGTAAAACATTGTTACTTGAGTCCACATCGGGAATCCGTGTAGGGGGCATTTGTGTAGAAGTTCTCTATATCGCTCCCAAGCCTCGTACATGGATTCATCATCTGCCTGCCGAAAAGAAGTAATGTCATTATGAAGCTTATCAGTCAAATTTGTAGGATTAAATCGAGCAAGGAAATCACGACAAAGATCAGTCCAAGATGCTATGGATCCGGCAGGAATGCTATTTAGCCATGCTTTCGCCCTATCCCTCAGTGAATAGGGGAATAATCTTAATCGTAGGACATCGGGGGTGACTCCGTGTATCTTGAACGAGTTGTAAATCTCGAGGAAAGATTTGAGATGTTGTCGTGCATCTTGATTCTTTGAGCCGCCAAATTGACCTATTGTGTTGATCATATTAAACATTACCGGTTTCAACTCAAAGTGGTCGGCTTCAATTTCAGTGCGACAACTCTCGGGTTAAGTCCATCAAGATCTTCTTCAAGATAGTCTCGAATAGTTCATTTTCGTGCAAGAATCACTCTTCCTCCCCGCTCGAACATCTTGATTCATATTGCTGTCTTGATTTGCCATTGCTTCTCTTATCCTTCGTCTAAGTCTTTGTAAGGTTCGTTCGATTTCGGATCAAAGGGATATTCTGGTGAAGTCGGTCTCGCCCTAGTCATATACCAATGCAAAACCAAAGTTTGTTAGCCCTTTGAATTTTAAACAAGAAAAATAAAAAGAAAGTACAAGAAAGTAAAAACAAAGTCGCTATTGCCAATCCCCGGCAACGGCGCCAAAAACTTGTTGCGCGTAATAAGTGCTACGCAAATGTGCAAGTATACACGTCGCGCAAGTTATAGTATAAAAGATATCGTCTCATTGAGGATTGGTGCTACTTCAAGAATCTAGTCTCTTGCACTATAAAAAGTAAAAACACAAGTAAAAGATTATAGAAGTTTAACTAATCTAGAAAACAAATAAGTAAAAGAAAAGATGAATTCAATTGAGAGAGATAGGCTAGGTTATCGTGAGTTGAGGTGTGATAGCCGATTGGA
Organism: Hibiscus mutabilis; assembly: GCA_019671005.1. NCBI lineage: Eukaryota > Viridiplantae > Streptophyta > Magnoliopsida > Malvales > Malvaceae > Hibiscus > Hibiscus mutabilis. Next base: position 33,140,941 of record CM033711.1, on the reverse strand, counting down.
TTGTCTTGGTAAAAGAGTGCACGGGCAACTCAGTTGTCGTGGCAACTTGCACGACGAGGTTGCCTTGGCAACTAATTAATGGTTGCCTGGGCGACTAGTTGGGCAACTACTTGGGCGACTGGGCAGCAACTTCAAGGTTTGGCGGAGCATTCTTCAATGGTTTCTTCTTATCCCTAAGTCGAAACTCTAGCTACTTGTGCATGCCTTGATAATACATCCCTGCGTGAATCAAGGGTGAACAACAACCAATCTTGCGCTCCTCTTAGCCGTTGAAATCCTTAATTTATTCCTAAGCCGGATTAATCTTCACCATTATTGGATTGCATAAAGATCATATTCATTCGTTTCTTGAATCTAACTCTCCCGATATTAGATAAATGGATGAAATCACGAGATCCTCTCCCAATTCACTCGCAAGCAATAATAAGAATTAAGAATGAATAAACCTTGAAATAGAAAAGTGCAAACTCTTATTACCTAAACAAAAACCAATAAGTTCTCACAACCACAAAACACAATAACCATAGCCAAGTAAATTTAGTTCATGGCTAGGTTCCAAAGAAACACAAGATAAACAATCCCTAGCATGAACCCAATCGAACAAGGAAGAAAAGATGAAGCTTGTCGAAAATTCCCCTTTGCTTCCTCTCTTGGTCTTGTCGAAATTCCCTCTTGCTCTCTCCCTTGGTCTTGTCGAAATCTCCTTGATATTTATAGGGCTAGGCCAAAGTCCTTCTTTGAGGAGTAGTTTGAGTTGGAATTAAATTATCTTTAAAGAATATAATTCTTTATTATAATTTTATTCCTATTAGAACTTCTCCTATCTTCTTGGAATTTAATTCTTCTTTAATCTCTTCATGGCAATCAAATTCCTTTGGGCTTGGGCCTTGCTCCATGTCATCTTGGGCTTGTAAAGTCATGAATTTCGACATCCATATTGCTCTTTGTCTTTGTCGACAAATGCCATGGCAACTGGCTCGGCGTCTCCTTCATGCATTGCCCTGGCAACTAGCTCGGCATATCCTTCATGCATTGCCCTGGCAACTAGCTCGGCATTGCTTTGGCAAGTGATCCTGCATATACACACACAAAAACACACCAAAGCAGCATCTATTTCCACAAAAATCACCAAGTTATGTAATCAAGCTCAACGATTGAAGGAAACATGGATTAATGCATGAATGGCTAACTATGCAACTAATATGAGCCTAAGTCTAACAATAATATGAGTAAAAAGGGTAAGAAAAATAGTACTTTGGAACACTTATCAAATATCCATCTTTACACATTTGAAATATGGCTCAAAGTTACCATTTATCACGTTTTCCAACACTTGAAAATGAAGCGACATGGGGATGTAATCAACTAATGTCAACTTCGAAAGGTAGTGATAGGAACAGAGTCAACTGATCGCTTTAAATAGCAGGACATGGGGACGTAACCAACTAATGTCTTCTGCTTGATGTGGCATGGGGACGCAACCAACTAATTCCATGATTTGAAGATAGTGACAAGAATGGAGTCAACTAATCACTTTAAAAGTGGGGCATGGGGATGTAACCAGCTAATGCCTCCAGTTTGAAAATGAAGCGACATAGGACGTAACCAACTAATGTCAACTTCGGGACAATTCAAAATCCTGCAGAAATGATAATGCTTATGACAATTATGGTTGTAGGGATGTCTAGTATGTGAATACATGTCCTTTTTCTGGTTTTTTAGTTTTTTCTTTTTTTGGTTTTTTCCTTTGGTTTTTTCTTTACTTCTGTGCACATTTGCTCGTTCAATCCAGATAGAAAGCTATGCCTTGCCATTCTCATTATTTGTACCTCTTTGCTTCATAGAAAACATATGGTCTTCGCATGCAAATGTCTTACATTTCAACAAATCCTACTATCATTGTAGTTGATACATCATTATTGAGTGAAAGACCTTTTAAGCTATTATGAAAGCTTTAGATCTTCGGACGTCTCTTGTAATATAATCAAGGCCTTTCAAGGTTCCTTGTAAGTTTTTGAATTACTCATAGGAGAATCTCCACCTTAAATGTCTTTGAAGTATATTTGCGCTTTAATCTTTTCTTCTTGCACCTATCAAAGTCAGGGATCTTGAACCCTTGGTCAACGCAAATTGCCCCAACTTGATGGTATGGTTTGTTTACTAGGCGCAACTCTATCCCTTTTTTTGTGTTTTATATCTCGTGTGTGAGTCTTGCTTGACAACATTGTCGACCTTACACACTCTAACATGTGTTTTTTACTTCCACATACAAGGTGATACCCCCACTCAATATGAGGTTCAATTGTCGTCTTCTTTATTGGGTAGCCGCTTCACTATTTCTTGATGCGATGGCGAACATTTGCTCATGGTTCCCTACGATTGGGATCAATACCAAGAAATATTTTGTTTTTCATGAATCAATGCCAATCTACTTGTAAGATGCAAGAAAAGGCTAGAAATGAGAATTTAAAGGGGAAAAAAGTCATGGCAAACACGGGAAAAGAGCAAAGTCAAATGCCTTAAAATTCATAGTATGAATGATTCATGAATCCATCAACCAGATAGTGTCCCACTTTTAGGTGGCTCTCTTTAACTCAGCAACTCCCCAAATTTCAATCTTCTCATTTTTCTAATCTCATTCAGACATTAGAAGTTTAGAGATTCTTGAAGAAAGGTTAACTCAATTAGGCGGAATGTGTTATGAAAACAAACTCCTTTTCTCAGATATTTGTGTGTGATCCAAATGGTCTTTAAAGACTTGTAATGTAGGCTAGGCTCAAGTTACAAATAAAGATATATAGGCCCAAATACATGCTTAAGGGTGATTAAACCAAGGAACGACATTTCTTGATGAAATCTTTGTTCTTTTATTCTCTGGATCACTCTAGATTGCCCATTTTGGGCTTTCACCCTAGAGTTTATTTTTTCTAGCACATATCATTTTGGTCGTATTTCAGCTTCATTTCTTCTTGTTTTTCCTTTTCTTCTTTTTTCGTTTCTTTTCTTTTTCTTTCGTTTGTCCATTTTATTTTTGGACATTCAGATATGCTTTTTTTTCGCTTGCAAATGACCTTTCATCCTTTTTGCCCCCAGTGTGGGGAGTGATCCTTGGTTAGGGTTTAATCACAAGAAAAATATCAGGCTCAAAGGGGACAACAAGGGATTTTTTTCATTTTCTTATTCATGAAGGGAAACGAAGGAATGCCAAATGTCATTTCACAAACATATATCATCGAAGATAATTAGTCTTCAGTTGGTAGATGTGTTAGAGTTATCACTTCATTCAAAGGCCTTAACAACAATGTCTAAGAGGAAAATCCACTCAAAATCTGTATATGGGATATCCCATTAATCTTGAACACATTTTATTGCCCCTCTATCTCGGGATTAGATTCAAGAGTCATTAATACAATCAATAATAGGGGCTCTCCTAGAAATAATGTATTTTGGAAGAGAAATGAAAAATAAATAAAAATGAAATGTTTACCACTTAAGAAAATAAAGGGAATACATCTTTAAAACAAGTAAAAGAACATAGAAGCCCTACAAAAGATCCCTAACGCTCACGAGCAAAAGCAAAAGGGTTGGTTCTAGGTATGACCTTAATTGTCTAGGAAGATTAATCGTTATTCCAGGAAAGCATGGATGGATTCCAGAAAACATGTCATTTCTACTTCGCGACAATATTCCATTACTGGAGTAGTCCATGCTATAGGTGCTCGTCATATTCTGCTTCCTCGAGTCTCCCACTTTTGATGGATGCCAATATCAACTCGCCGTTCATGACCATGTTTACAAAACCTTTGGTGGCATGGTTTAATATACGGTTATAGAAGGGACCATTTAAAGTCTCCAAAAACATTATAGTAACCTTATTTTCCAATAGTGGAGGTTGTACTTGGGCTGCCACATCTCGCTACCTCTGGGAATACTGGCAAAAACTTTCATTGGGCCTTTGTTCCATACCCTGCATTGCGATCCTACTTGGGACCATGTTTGTCACATACTCTTACTGTTCAAGGAAAGATTTTAACAGATCTCTCCAAGTACATATGTTAACCCGACTCAATTGGGTATACCATCGGGTAGTAAAACCTGATAGACTATCTTGGAAATAATTGATGAGTAGCTTCTCATTTTCCAAGTGTTGTGACATTTTACGATAGTAAATGGTCAACTGAGCCGATAGGCAAGTGGTTTCGTCGTACTTGTCAAAGTCGGGAGCTTTGAATTTTGGGGGAACCACCAAGTCAGACACTAGACTTAGATCCCCTAGCGTCTACACCAACATAAATGTTTCCTCCTTGTAGGGCTCTGATGATCTCTTCGAGCCTATCACAGTGACCTTTCAGCCTCTTATTCATTTTAGCCCTATCGGCTGACTTATTGAGAACCTCAAAGCCTTGGTTCTCCCCATGATTTATCCCGCACTCTGCTAGAATACGAGTTGATCTTCATGTTATGCGGATTTGGAACCTCTCATTCGGTGGAAATGTCTAAATGGTCATCCTGGGCTGGGGACACAAAATATCAACGGTTTCAACCGTCTTTCCTCTTTTTGGGTCTTTGAATCCCAACATAGCTGCTATCTAGCTGACTATGTTTTTCTAAGCTTGTGCAATTTCTTACTTCAAGTTTTTCTCCATTTTACCGAGCCTATCTTGGGTACTCTTCTGGTTTATTTCTAGAGTTGTCAATTGTCCTCTGTAGTCATAGCTTGAGCACCGTATTTTGTGGAATCTTGATACTTGAATGGAATTTTCCATAATTAATCTTTATATTATGTGTGTATGAATTCAATAATCACAACATAAACTAATGCAAACATAAACAACATAATGCAATAAAGTGAATGAATGCATGCAAAGGGCGTTGATTCCATAAATAGTGGCTCTAGAAGTAGCTTTTATTGGATGACAAAGGTCCTTACTACGAAAGGTAAAGATATATTCTATGAATACGTCTTGGTCTGAGAACACAACTCTTTTATTTTTTTTGATTAGCCACAGGAGTCTTGGTCCCACCTCTCATATTGGCCTAACATATGGGCGAAGTGTTGTAGCTTCTCTAGCTAACATTATCACATGCTTAGCTACGTCTTGAATTTAGGATACAATACTCTTGTTGAACTCGTCTTGCTTCTAGAACCTTTTGGCATTGTCCCTAAGCCGAGTGAACCAGTAGTCATTGGCATCTTTAAGAACCAAAATCTTCATTCTGTAATAACTGCTTGGTTGCACAATTGAAGTGGTCTCATAGCACTTACAGCTTATGCATGATATTCTGCTTGACACTTATGTGAGCATACTCTGATGTTTCTGTCATGTGGTCACCTGACAAACTCCTTTTTCCCACTGGTTGACCTTAGACCAGTGACGTACATCCTCACTGTCTTTCTCTTTCTTTAGGTACTTTTTATCCATGGCAAAACCTTTTCTAATCGAGCAACGGACTCAAGAATCAACTCCTTTTAAGTATGAACTAATGATGCAAGAAGCAAATATGTAAAACAAGACAAAAATGGATTAGTATTTTGAAAAAATAGAAATAAAGCATAAAGGGTCCAAAATAATTTCATTGTATGAATAATAACTAGGCAGTGCATTCCAACATTTCTAGACATGTCTCCATGGACTATTCTTACGAAATAATTTTGACCAAATTCTAACACTAAGTTTTTCCACATGGCTCTAACGGGGTAGGTTTCTAGATTCACACACATGGTTTGGTTCTAAAAGAGGTCCCCTCGTTGTCCTCACTGTCCCCTACTAAGGGTAGCAAGGCCCCTAATTCTCGCCCATTATAGGCTTCAAACGAATCAAATTCAATTCAGGGGACCCATTTTTTTATGTCCATACAAAGGATTAGTATCCTCACAAAGACATAAGCCATATGAGCCCCGAAGGTACTTGCTAGGCCCATATGGAGAATCAGTAATCCCACGAGGGCAATAGCGTTTTCCCCCACTTAAATGATCATGACGAAGCTCGGGTATAGAGGTTATAACCAAGCTTTAAATGCGTAAAATGAAATCATATAAGTTAAATTTTATACGAACTTGCAAATTCTGACATTAAAACAAGGTGTAATCGCCTTTGTGGCCTGACTTCTTTTTTGTAAAAACAAAAATTTTCCCCAGCAGAGTCGCCAATCTGTCGCAACTCTTTCTTTTTCGGGGCTTGACGTTTTAAATAAAAACAAAAACAACGAAGTCGCCACTAATATTTTTTTGGGGTGTGATTGGGTCACCTAAAACTGGATCATTTTAATAAAAACATTTTGTTTTATTAAAATAACAATTTTGGTCAGCGAAAACACAAAAACGGGTTTAAGAGTCGGTTACGCATGGGGATGGGTGAGCACCACCACAATGCCAATAATTGGTACCAAGCCGATTACAAAACGTTTTAATATCGAAATTTACAAGTTCGTACAAAATGTAATTTAATGTCCATTTATGCATATGATCTCATTTTAACGGCCCCACCATCCGAAGAGTGAACTCTAATCACCGCCAACATCTCTGGCGCTAAACTGACACCTACTTTTGATAGGACACCATAATGCAATTAATATATTCGAACATACATATAGTACGAACAAAAATAAAAAAGCACACAAAAAACATAAAAATACATATGTATAAGTAAATAAATGACCATTAAAGAAAAGGGATAAGATTTACAATTTTAGAAAAGTACATCATTCCCTAAATCGGGTGAGCACTTAATATTTGAGTCAATCTAAAGAACATTAAAACTTGTTTAAAATAAGAAACAGACCTTTAAAAATAGATTTAACTAAAATATAAAAAAGACTAAAAATGAAGCTAAAAATGACCAAAGTAAAAAAAAAAGAAATCGAAGGCGAAATTGAATAAAAAGGACTATTTTGAACAAATTGAAAATTGGTTGTTTCGCGGAGTAAAAATAAATGGGGCAGATGGATTTAATAAGTGTAAATTGTCCATTTTGCTTTAAAACACATGGGTATAAAACTCAATTTAAAAGAACACATTTGATAATTTCCCTTTTAAAAAATTTAGATCAAACACCCCCTCCTTTCTCTCTCAAATGTTCTTGGAAGAACAAATGAAAATCAAATGAAAATCACCCAAATCCCTCTTTAAAAACGTTTTTGCTTTAAAACCATTACCGGCGGTAGAAATTTTTAAATTTTTTTATTAAAAAAACCAAATGAAAATCCTCCTTCAAAATTCCCCTTCTAAAACGAACCCGAGTTTTTTTAAAAATGAAAATCACCCAAATCCCTCTTTTTAAAAACGTTTTTGCTTCTTCGGCGATAACGCATCCGTTATCGGGATGCGGCCTCAGCCCTATACGTGGCGGCAGCAGCGGCGGCACATGGTAAACACTACCCCTTTTCTTTTTCTTTTATATATTTCGAAATAGATAAAAAAGCTAAAAAGATTTTACCTAGAAAATGCTTGCTTCTTATTTCCAGAAATCCATATGTATACAATTTGAAGTGGTGTCCTCCATTTCAATGGAATTCGAACCATTTATATAGGGTTTTACATACCCTAATTACAAAAAATAAATCGGGATAAAAATCCCCAAAATTTGGTTATTCCCTTTTTATATTTACTTGATTCAGATTCTCTTTATTTTTAGTTTGATTTGCACTGATTTGGGAATTGATTCCCTTTTTTTCATATTCGATTCATTAAACTTTCCTTTTATTTCATGAAATCTAGACATTAATTTTCTTTTTTGTACTGTTTTTGGGGACTGCAAATGGTGATGGAATCACCGGCAGACATGAGCCACGACGAGATAGGCGGTGCGGGCGGTCATCGGCAGATGACGACCATGGAGGGGAATGGGGGACCGAGGCAGTGGACAGCTGCCGGCAGTGGTGCAGTGTTGCAGGCGCGGGCACCAAGCGGTTTGAAATCTGGAAGGGCAGACGCGTGGTCCTCACACGCGCAGGGGTAGAGTAAGCTGCTTCCTGGACCAGATCTATACCGTTGAATCTTGCACAGATCCAACGGTTGATATTAAGTTGCGCATGGAACAACAAGAGATCAACTAGGAAATTTTAGTTCTTACTTGTTGGGCCAAATGGGCCACCAATGTAATGGGCTTTTATTTAAATTTTATGAACTCTTTTTTAACGTGATGGACTCTTTATTTCTTTTGAGTTTTGGATAATAAGACTAATACTATATAATAATTAATATACAATAATAATAATAATAATAATAACAATAATAAAATATGGGTGAAAATCGAGTGACAACAGATATATTTTTAGATTTTAAAGTTTATAATTTAAGATTTAGAGTTAATGCTTAGAATTTAATTTTATTCTTTAATATTGGGGCATGGAAGGGGGAGAGGATTTTTGTTCCAATTCTTTTGTAATTAACTACCAAGGTTGATGAAGTCTTTTCTCAATGCTAAAATTGAGTTATTAGAATCTTTAATGTTTTCGTATTATACATAAATTTTTACATATGTCGATTCAATTCAGATTTTTAATTTGGGTTTAGACTTTTTTATAAATTGAACCCGATAAGTGTCTCAGTTGAAAAGCAGGTGATATTCATCTTAGGAGACACGAGTTAAAATTGCTATGTCTATATGGTGTATGTGCTTTGTTGAAGGGTTAAAAATATCTATGAATGGATACTACCTTATAATCACAAAAAAAAAGAGTTTGTATAAATTTTGCTCTATGTTTTAGGGGTGAGCAAAACTCGACTTGAAAAGGTTAATTTTTACACACACACACACACATATATATATATATATTATAGAAAGTTGTTTAAACTGAAATCAATTAGTATCGTAACATTATAAATGTTTAAAATTAAATTTGAACAGAAACTCGAACAACTCGACTCGACAAAATTTCAAATAAAATATGAGTTATAAAATAAAATATGTCAACTAAATTAACTCAATTTTTTTTACTCGACTCGACTGAATACTTACTATTTTCGTCCCATTCAATTTATTATGTGTAATTGTGATTTAATGTATTAATTATGCTTGGGTTTTTATACTTATATCTCTCTAAAACAAACTAATAAGGTTGGGAAATTAAAAGTTTTAGAATGGACAGTAAATCGACTTTACAAATACAGTAACTAAACCAATTGTTTATCATTATCATCTATTTGATGTCCATACACTGTATAATTATGTTTAAAATACGGATATAATTTGGACTCAACGAGTGGTCACAGTAAAAAAAGATGCTATTTATCCTAAGAGATCCGGGTTCAATCCACTTTTTCTGTAAGGTGAGGGGCACATCAAAAGGTTAAGAAAAATATAAACAAATACTACCTTGTAATTACTTAAGACTAATAAAAAAACGGAAATAACTTATATTTCGATTTACCTTTCATCGTTTATCAACTTTAGATTTTTTTCTTTATAATTTGGCTTAATATTAAAATAAGTGCTCAAAATATCCTTTTTCCCTTTTAGGTGCCTAAACTATTTTTTGTCCTTTTAGGTTCCTAAACTATCTCGTTTTCCCTTTTTAGGTGCTTAATTTTTTTGCCCCCTTTAAGTGCCCAAACTATTATTTTTTTTGTCAAAGTAGGTGCATAAACTATCATTTTTTTGTCAAAGTAGGTGTCTCGGCTTGACCTTAAAATGGGCAAAAATGATAGTTTGGGCACCTAAAAGGGGCATAAAAAAGTTTAGGCACCAAAAAGAGAAAAAAAAAGTGATAGTTTGGGCACCTAAAAAGGACAAAAATAATTTAAACACTTAAAATAAAATAAAAAAAATATGATAGTTTGGGCACTTATTTTGACATTAAGCCTTATAATTTCTTCAAAATAAAAAAATGGTATTAGTGGCGTAAACTACACCAATAGTTACCAAAATATTTGCATTTTCCTATTTGGTCACCAAACTATTTTTTACAAAAAGGCATAAAGCTTAAAAAAAGCTCTAACGTTTGACTGAATAGTCTAGTTCTTATTCTTCTTTTTTGAACCAATTTAACCCCCAACGTTTCATGTTAAGTCAAAATAGCTCATCTACGAATGAAAATTGTTAGTCAACTAAGATTAAACAACTTGAAATGACTTAACAGAATGACGTGTCAGAAGAAAAAAAATTAAATTTTATAGAATTTTATAAAAATATTTTTTGACTGATGTGTTATTATGTAAAGTCAGCATATTGTTGACATTATGCCTTAACAAAATTATAACTAACATCATATCTATTTTCTATTTTGGTCACTGACCATTAAGATTCCGTCTGGTTTTAACGGAGATAATAATATAATTTGGTATGATAACAATTTTAGTCCCTACAATTTATACATTCTATTAATTAAGTCTTAATTCTAAATAACTCGACAAATTTATAGGTGAAATCCCAAATTTCCCCTCCCTTTTCTTCTACTGCACCAACAATAGATCTTAACTTCTCTTTTTCCTCCTCTTTATTCCTTTAATGCTTTAACAGTAGACTTCAAAATCAAAGTTTTCACATTAGTAATTAATTACTAAAATATGAAGCTTTCCTTTGTTTTCCCTTCAAAATGACTCTTTCGTTGAAATTAATTATTGAATATGTAACTATTGTATAAAGAATCAATGATAATGGTGAAGGTGGAAATTTTGTTTTATTTTCCCTTTATTCTTTGCCCAGTTGTCTACTTGTGGATCAGAATGAGAGGGAGAGGGAGAGGGAGAGGGAGAGGGAGAGAGAGAGAGAGAGAGAGAGAGACAGTGGCAACGTAATTAAGTTGGAGAGGAAATTGGACAAGAAAAATCAAAGAAATAATTTGGTGATCAAAATAAAAAACGACAATAGCTAGGTGACTACTGGGGTAATTTACCCTAGTTAGTGATAGATGCCCTAGCCGCTAATTCTTATTTTGTGTGGCCTTCTTCCGTTTTTCTCCAGTTTTCTTGCACTACCAGTGACGACATTAGTATTAGTTTTTTTTTTTTTTGCTGTTGTCAACTGGTGGTAATATTTTATTATTGTTGTTTATTTTTAATTTTCAATAAAAAATCTATCTACTTTAAAAAAAAATTTCACGCATTTTGTTATATCAGTTTTGTTTGCAATAAGTTCTTTTTTTTTGTGGCACAATTTTTGTTTATCTTTTTATATGGTTTTTATCTAAGTGTTCGTGTAATGATTATCACAATATACATATCAACGTTTTAGTATGATTAATTTCTCTCTTATAGTCGTTTTTGATGTGATCAGAACTATTAACGTCACAATATACAAGATTGATTGTTGCTATATACACTCAAAAGGGAAATTATGGTGGATAAGCGTCGTCGCCAAACTCTAACGCTTTTTGTTTCAAATCTATCTGATCGAATACATTGGCAAAGCCTGTGGAAGCCATTCAGTAATCACGTTGAAGTCGTGGATGTATTTATTTCGAGGAAGCAATCGAAACATGGTGTAAGGTTTGGTGTTGTAAGAGTCGCAACGACAAATGATGCTTGGCGTATGATAGAGCGTATGGATGATTTTTGGCTTTTAGGTTCTTTTATTGTTGTTTCTTTCGCTAGGCATGGTGGTCGTTCGTCGTTTTGGAGAAAGAAAAAGATTCAGATAACAAATCAAGAGGGGTGATGCTCCCTGATATCAAGGTTGCATCGTTGCATCGAGAGGTTAAAGGAGCTGTTACTGAGGATAATCTCCTGGTGTTGAATAAGTGTGCAATTGGGAGATGTATTCGGTACATGAAGCTTGGGGAATTGGACGAGGAAATGCACACAGCTGGCCTCTCGGGTCTCTCTCTAATGAGGATATCGGGTTCCTCGATTTTATTGACCTTTGATTCAGAAGGAAAGAGGGCAAAGATCTTGCGTAATTTGATTGATGTGCTTTAGAAATGGTTCGAGTCAGTGGAGGAGTGGACAATGTCTGTGCGTTTTCTTAATAGAAGAGTTTGGTTGTCGGTGCAAGGGGTGCCTCTTCATGCTTGGTCTAGAGGCACTTTTAAAAATATAGCTGTGTTGTGGGGCTCTTCCTTGAGTTGGATGGGAGTACGATTGAGCCTAGATCGTTTGAACGCGGAAACGTACAAATTGTAACTTAGATTTTGCACAAAATTGATGAATTGGTGTCTCTCCGGGTCAGAGAGAAGATGTTTGACATATGAGTGTGTGAATCGAATCCAGTAATTTTACCAAATTTGAGGCGTAATTTCAAAATCGAATATGATTTGGAAACGGATGATTCAGATACTAGCACCGAATGGAGAAGTGAGGATGGTGGGGCAAGTGATTAAGGGGAGAAGGGAATGAAGTTGTTCTCGTTAATTCGAAAAAATTAGAGGCAGATGAGACAATTACATTGATGAGAACGTTGAATTAGTTCAAATTAGTCCAGCTTGTGGAAGCGTGGGGTTAGCGCAACCTCATATGTGGCAGGTGAATGCCTTGTGGGAGATACACCGATTTTAAATTTACACTTGGATGAGGTAGCGTGCTGTGTGGATAGGGGCGGTGGAGAATTTGAATTATGTGGGACTCTAGCGGATGAGCCTTATCTTGAAAATGTGATGAGTGGTTCAAATGAGGAGGTTCCTCTTTTAGCCGTGTGGGGAGGTTTGTCGTGAATTGGCACCAGTGGATTCTTTTACGCCAAATAGAGCACAAATTGTGGTACATAATGGAATTGAATGTAAGGTGCAAGCTGTGTCAGACATAGTATTGAGTTTTTTGTCTTCCATGGAAAGACAAGCGATGTTGGATCTTCAATCTAAAGAAGGGTCGTGGTCGTCCGATGAAGAACAAGTCCAGTGTCAATGACTTCGCAAACAACTCCCTTATTGATGTAGATTTTTTTCAATAGGAAACATTGAACATGGGAAAGTTGGCTAATATGGACACGATAGTTAACGAGGAAAACATTGTTCAATATATTGCGCGAATAATCAAAGAGCGTGAGAGAGGGAGTTGACGGTGCATCATGCGGATTTTATCATGCAATATACGAGGAAATGCACACAACTTGGGGAATTGTTCAAGATATGTCCATAGAATCTTCAAGTTACCGGGCCGTGCTCTATCCGATCAATCACAATCTTGTTTTGAATGGTTAGAGAATTGTGTGGCTATTTTTACTGAAGATATATTTGCTGGATTTGTTGTACTTTTTGGAATGTTTGAAACAGACGCAACGTGTTGGTGCATGACAAAAAGTTGCAACCGGCTTTTCTTATTGTGGAGAACGCTCAACATTTACACAGAATTTTATGGTGCCGCAATAGCACCATTACCTTCTGGTTTTCCACAATCACGAGCAACAAATATGTGGTCTAAGCCTCTTCCAGGTACGATTAAACTAACGGTTGATGGTATGTATCAATCTCATACAGGTCCTGGAGTGATGGGACTACTAGCGAGAGATCATCATGGCCTAGTACTAGCAGGATGTGCACGCACATTACCAAGGGCGACATCAGCAGAGACTGTAGAAAGCCACGCCTTCTATGCGGCTATTCTCTTTTCATTGGATCAAGGATGGCCGAGAGTTGTTATTGAGGGAGACGCTACAAATGTTGTGAATCTTCTTCAATCAAGAGCTCAAGGTAGATCAGTGTTGGCCCAAAGCATGACCGAGGCAAAGGATCTTTTTCAACGGCATCATCATATATCGGTTGCCTATATTCATCCTTTAGCAAATAAGGCAGCCCATACTTTAGCACATTGGGCCTTTAGTGATCAACAATGTAATTATTTTTATTTTGATTGCCCAAGTTGTATTGAACAAATTGTAATTGATGATGCTATAAATGGTTGATTTTAGTGGGTACTCTTTTCCTCCTTAGGGGTTGGCATTGGATCTTCTAATGTCGACTATAGAGGGGTTTTTTAATGATGCTTAATTTCTTTCAAAAAAATTAGTTGGACGGTTGAAATTATATGTTGGAGTACTTATGTTTGGTCATTGGGGTTTGATAGAGTCGTTTGTTCAATGTCTTTTTATTTTGGTTGGGTTACATAGTATGCAAGCCACGCTCTAGTCGATGGTGTGCTAATCCTTCGAGTCATCCATGGAAATTTTGGGACTATTTTCAACAAATTGATGTAGCTTGTCGGAGTTTTTAAAACATGTGTTCCTATCATGTTTATCAAGACGCTAACAACTTAGTGGATCTCTTGGTGAAGGCAGGTGTGGATCAATGATAGTTGCTGCGATGCTCTAGTCGGTGTTTGTGCTGAATTTGTATTATTTCTTTTGGAACATTTTGGTTTTCTCATACTATTATAAGGGTACTATTTTTCCCTTTCTATGAGGAGCGAGTTTTAATAAGGCACTATAACGATCCGGATTTTAGAATCTGAGAGTCGGTTTAACCTGAAGTGTGGGCTTCACGTTTGGGTCAAGAGTTGGCTTTGGAGAGCTTTAATGGCTATCTTTTGTTATAGGCTTTAGGCTTTGAGTGGTTAATTGGTTTAGAAAGTCGAGAGAAAGGTAAATGAGTAATTTACCCATTTTGAAGAGGGGAAAGGGTGTTTAATTTTCTCTACAGAAAGTTAGCATGGGGAGATCACCCTTTGTCTCATTTTCTTCTTCTTCCTCTCATTCTTTCATCTTCTAACTCTATAGCTAAGAGAAAGGTAGAATCTTTGAGTATTGATGTGTGAATCTCAGAATTTGCTTTGAGAGAAGGTTGATCGGTGTGCAAGGATCTATCTATCGAGGTAAGAATAGTTTAGTTTGGTGGAGGTTGGAATTTTGGTGGTTTGTGGAGGGTTGAAGAGAGAGAGCGGGAATAGAGATTTTGACCCCATTTCTTGCCGTAAAAATCCTTTCTTTTTTACATCTTAAGTTTCCATCAATGTTGTAACTTGTCTTACCACATCTCTTATAGTGCAAGAAGTTGGGGAAGCTTCTAAGGCTCAAGAGAAGATGAAGGCTTGAAGCTCGGGTTAGGAGCTTATTTCTCTGCTAAAAATCAAGGTTAGTACATTAATAACTCCCTTGTATTCCTAAAAATCATCAATGTGATTGCTTGGTTGCTAGATTGATACATTGGTTTATTGAAATGCTTGAGCCTTCATTAATGGCAAATCCTAAATTTGGAGTTAAAACGGTGTAAAAATGATAGAAAACCACCTAAACTATCTTCCATAACTTTTAGGCTTGTTTTGAGGTTTTACCATGGGATATTGGAGGCTTGGGAATGGATTTACGAACTCTAGAAAATGAATTCTAGGTTCGAGTATCGATACATATCGATACCCTATGTTAAATAGGATGAACTCGGGCAATTCTTTAGGGTGTACCGATACACCTTAGGAGGCTATCGATATCCCTTGTTCTACAAGAATTCCAGCAGCTAAAATGGGTATCGGTACGCTTGAAAGTGTATCGATACTGATGGGGATATCGATACACGGTCCCATGTATCGGTACAAGATGCTGGTTAAACCCTTGTGTATGCAAAGCTTGGTATCTATACACATTGTTGGGTATCGGTACCCTGAGGGGTGTATTGATACTTGTAAGAGGGTATCGATACATTTTGGGCAATCTGCCCAAAAAATACATTTTGAGTTTGAAGGTCCTATAATTCGAGGACTAAAGCCCAATGGGATTCTAAAGTGGTAAAATAAATAGTAAAATTGAGAAACTGATATTTAAACCCCCATACATGAGCTTATTCAATAGCAAATTAATAAAACCTTGGGTGGGTTATTTGTATTGAAACTATTAGGATCCTTGGTGGATAGAATAATTGTTGTGTGCCAAGTAAGGGCATGCGTGTGGTTGAATTACTTTTTTCTGGTGGGCTCCGAATACCTATTGAGTATGAGAGTGTGTTGCAACTATCACATCCCGAAAATTGGCCTAGTCGAAAATAGGTTTCGGTGATCGGAAGTTCTGAATCTGATATGTAAAATGTTGTAATGAATGACCATTGTACACCTCTTCTGAAATGAAATCGCAAATTGGTCATATTTGAGTAAGTAGACTTCCTTGTATGAAATTTTAAGCCCAAAATGTAAATTCCTTGTATAAAATCGCAAATTGGTCCTATTTGAGTAAGTAGACTTCCTGTTTTGGCGTAACCGTATCGATACAGTTATAAGGGAATCGATACGAGTCCCTTGTTTCGAATAAAGTTAGCAGCATATTTGAAAAGAAACAAAAATTGCAAGTGATGATTCATCACTTTAGCTGCCATCCCACGTGGTTGGGCCACCTATGTGCTGAAAAGCTACTAGCTTTTATCCCTTGGGTTCATGATATGGATGGGGATTAGCAAACCCTCAAGTGAGGGAAATATTTCTATTGGCTATAGGGGAGGTGAACGAATGATTAAAGAAGCTTTGTTTTAAATCCAACAAAAATGCAAAACTTTCTTCATTCGCTTATTCCTCCCGGTAACCAGAACTCAAACTTTCCCCTTATGACAAGCACACACCACCATCTTCATCTTCTACCTTGAGCTAAACAAGCACCTCAGTTTGTCCTTCATCCTTTGCTCGATTTCAACACCCCGTTTGAAAGCCTCCGACTAGGTGAGTAAAACCTGTCAACCGATTTGATGATTCTAATATTTGTTGGAGTTTAATTCCGAAGTTAGGTTTTCTTGGTTCAAGTAGGAACCCATGAATTAAGAGGTTGATTTCGTTAATTCAATATTGTCTTTGAGCTTTGGTAAGCTTAAAATACAATTTTGAATCCTTAGATCGAATTCTAATGCAACTCCTAATTTTGTACTAGCTCAAGTGTTGGAGGACTCCTTGTCATCCCCGAAGGAAGCTAGGCACATCGGAATTTTGATTCGAGAGCTCGTAATCAAGGTGAGTGTAGTCGTGTCAAGGGATAGGCTCGGTGCCATCCCATTGCATTATTGTGGTTTACTATGCATTGTGTCAAGCTCAAGTAGAGCAATCGACTATGAATTCAAATGGTAAGGTTGGGTAAGCCCTTGCGTCATTTTGATATGGTTATGGATATACATGTGACATATGACCCGGTATAAATGAACTATGAAAATGGTATGTTGAAATCTGAACAAATATGTTATATTATGTGAAATTGGTATGGCTATGTGAACGAATGATTAAAGAAGCTTTGTTTTAAATTCAACAAAAATGCAAAAATTTCTTCATTCGCTTATTCCTCCAGGTAACCAAAACTCAAACTTTCCCCTTAAGACAAGCACACACCACCAACTTTATCTTCAACCTTGAGCTAAACAAGCACCTCGGTTTGTCCTTCATCCTTTGCTCGATTTCAATACACCGTTTGAAAGCGTCCGACTAGGTGAGTAAAACCCCTCAATCGATTTGATGATTCTAATGTTTGTTGGAGTTTAATTCCGAAGTTAGGTTTTCTTGGTTCAAGTAGGAACCCGTGAATTAGGGGGTTGATTTCGTTAATTCAATGTTGTATTTGAGCTTTGATAAGCTTTAAATACAATTCTGAATCCTTAGATCGAATTCTAATGCAACTCCTAATTTTTTACTAGCTCAAGTGTTGGAGGACTCATTGTCATCCCCGAAGGAAGCTAGGCACATCAGAATTTTGATTCGAGAGCCTCGTAATCAAGGTGAGTGTAGTTGTGTCAAGGGATAGGCTCGGTGTCATCCAATTGCATATTGTGGTTTACTATTCATTTTGTCAAGCTCAAGTAGAGCAATCGGCTATGAATTCGAATGGTAAGGTTGGGTAAGCCCTTGTGTTATTTTGATATAGTTATGGATATACATGTGACATATGACCCGGTATAAATGAACTATGAAAATGGTATGTTGAAATCTGAACAAATATGTTATATTATGTGAAATTGGTATGGCTATGTGATGATTTGATGTACACATGTGCGATGATATGCTATGGAGCTACGACTCACTTTCGTTTCCAATATGTTATGACCCAAAGGCACAAAGGTAAGAAAATACATTGATACATGTGAACCTTGGACATTTGTGAGTTTTGGTTACAATTGGCATGCCAGAGGGTTATTTGAGCTCCCATAAGTAAGGGTAGACTACGGTCCAGGGCTACAGCCTATATGAGGGGAGATAAGGATGGATTGTGTAAGGGATTTATCCGGAGCTACGACTCAAGGCTACAACCTATTTTCCGATATATGTGATGGTTTTAAAGGGGAATCTGTGTATCCATTTGTTACATTGTCCAAGGGAATTAATGTGTGTTAAGTTTTGCTATGACTATATGAAAGTATGGTAAATGACTTAAGCATGAGACTCATGTGATTAATAGAGTAATTATGTTATTCAAGTATGATAATATGTTGTTCATGATCATAGTATGCTATTCATGTCACTTGATTATTTTACGTTTGTTATGACTACCTCACTAGGCTAAATAAGCCTAACATATGTGTGTGCCTCATGCATTTAAGGACCTTGAAGCATTCTGAGCCCCAATCGTATAATCTGCGGTTGTAAGTCAACTCCATTACCATATGTATGTTTACTTTCGTTTTTGAGCCCCGATCGTGTAATCTAGACGTGTTGAAATGACTTACTTTGATATGTTTGTATAAGCCCAAAAGAGCCTAAGTGATGTATGTGTAATATGATATATTTTGAGGTTGGTAACCTAGCTAAAATGAGCTTAAAGGAACTAATGGGTAAAATCTTAGCAAATGGATTTGAAATGCATTAAAATTTGACATGCGATTAGAAATATTGTTTTTAAGATTGCTGGTAAAATTTGAATAATGTTTGGTTGGGTAATTCGAATGAAAACTAGTAAAACGCTGTCATTACAAGTCTAAGCGTATCGATACGGGTGACGGCGTATCGATACGATCAAGCATAATTTGGCTAAAAGAAAACAGGGCGTATCGATATGGTTAGGGCGTATTGGTACGGATTTTGGTCACCAGAATCTGGATAGGAAAAGGGCATCGATACAGTCTTATAGCGTATCGGTACGGGGTCAACGCGGTCAAGACGTATCGATACTGTATTAGTTGTATCGGTACAGGTTTGACAACCTTTGAATCTAAAATCTGAAATTAGGCTTAGCGTATCGATACCGCCTTTAGGGTATCAATATGGTGTCAGTTAATTCTGTTATAAAGAATAAAAAGAAGTTTTAGGCAGGTTGCAATTTGCACACTAATAATTATACGGTCTAATTAATCAGGCTAACGATATCCGATAGTAATAAAACTTCACAGATCAATAATTGGTAAGTTCAATTACAAGTCGGTAATAAAGAATTCTGGTTAGGATCGCTAATTTGTAAAGTTTACAATTTAGTCCCCTAAGTTTGAAAAGTTTAAAATTAGCCTTAATTCCTATAAGATTAGTAATGACAGGTCCACTAAGCTTTTTAATTTACTATTAAGACATTCCGAATAAAGATATGAACTCTGATTTCGTTTCTGAATTCCTAATCTGTTTTTTATAACACTTTCTGACCCGATTTCCTACTAGACCAAGGAGGGGGTGTTACAGTTGTGGTATCAGAGCCTAGGTTTAGTCAATTCTAGGACTAAACTAAAGCCCGTTACGAGTCTGTATGTACTTATGCCACTTAGGAGTTATTTGTATATGTTATCTGTGACTTGCAGCTTACACAATTTAATCTTTCTGTATGATTAGATCTGAATATGTCTATGCCTATTGATAGACGCGCTAATGATGAACCAAATCGTGGCTCCTCCTCTACTAAAGGGGATAATCTGAGAGCGAAAGTTAGGCCCGAACGAGTGGGGCAAAACGATATGCCTCATCCTCCCTCGATGCCAGCCACTCAGCAGGAATACCGATGTCCACGGCTAACATGATTAAGCAAGTGGTTGTGTCCTTTCGACAAGAACCACCCCTTCAGCCTACTACAGCCACCACGACTGTCTCAAGGGCGCCTATTGACAAGCTCAAACAATACCCGGTTTACACCTTTACTAGCCAAGACCTAGACAACCCTGAAGTCGCAGAATACTAGCTAGAGAACACTCTAAAAGTGCTGAATAAGCAAATGAAATGCTCTGAAGAACATAATCTCGAGTGGACCTTAGCCTTGATTGCTGAGGAGGCCCAGAGTTAGTGTGATACAGTGACACTCACCGTGCTTGAACACAGAATTACGTGGGATTTCTTCCTTTAAGAGTTCCGCAAGAAGTACATCAGTGACCACTATATCGCTGAAAGGCGTAAAAGATTCCTCTATCTGAGGCAAGGAGGACGGCCCGTAGAATAGTATATCCAAGATTTCTGCAAGTATGCAAGATATGGTGCTGAGATTATACGCACGGAGAAAGAAAAATGTCAGATGTTCGTTGATGGCCTCTCTGACGAACTGCGTCATCTTTTCACTGTCTTGGAGTTAGAAGACTTCCAAACTTTGGTTAATCGAGCCATTGCTGCTAAAGCCTCCTAAAAAGCTTCCGAAAGAAGGAAAGAGAACCATAACCGATCTGATAAAAGGTTCCGAGATGATTCCAAGCCACCTACATCTCAGAAGAAGGGTAGGCAGTGGGACCAGAAGTCTGCTACCTTTCAACAACTATCACGATCCGGTTATGTGCCACAGTTCTAATCTACAAGAATATATTTTGCTCGCACAGCTTCAGTAGATAGTACATGTGGTTCTGCGAAAGGTTCTCATATTCTTTTGTGTAATTTCTGCCATAAGAGGCATCCTCGGTAGTGCCGTAGACAGTATGGACCTTGCTATCTTTGCGATAAATCTGGCTACTTCATTAGGCAGTGTTCACAGAATCTGCACGCCCCTACCTCTGTAGCTTCTCTGAACAAACCTAGCAAAAGAAGAGGAACAAAGTAAGTGCAAACTGGATCAGCGGGGAGACCACGTAACGATAATGCCCCTTCGGCTAGTCGTGACCCTCAAACTTCAGCCCAGATGTACCATGTTCGGGGTCGTGAGCAGGAGGATGATCCTGATGTGATTGTAGGTATGGTGGAATTATGTTCTGATATTGTTTATGCTTTGGTAGATCCAGGCTCTACGCATTCTTTTGTTAGCAAACCTTTGATTGCAAAGTATGCCTTAGAACCAGAACCGGTCACTTCCGAGATTCTTGTCTCTAATTTGTTAGGAGATAGTGTGGTTATTCGATGGGTTTGTAAAGCTTGCCCCCTAAGGATCCAAGAGATCTTTTTTCTGGCTAATTTGAAGGCCTTACTTTTTCGAGAGTTCGATCTCATATTAGGCCTCGACTGGCTAACCGAACACCAAGCATGGGTGGACTGTTCGAAGAAGAAATTGTACCTTCGTGGGCTCGATAAGGAAAGCATAACCCTGATGAAATATGAACCCGAGCCTAAGAAGACTCTCATGTATGCCATGAAAGATCTGAAACTTGAAAATGTACCCGTCCTGAGAGAATTCTCTGATGTGTTTCCCGATGAACTTCTGGGACTTCCTCTCACCCGAGAAGTGGAATTCAAGATAGAAGTACAACCTGGGACTAATCCAGTCTCTATCACTTCGTATAGAATGGCTCCGGTGGAGTTAAGAGAGCTAAAGGCCCAAATACAAGACCTTTTGGATAAGGGATTCATCTGACCGAGTTCCTCACCTTAAGGAGCACCGGTGTTGTTTGTTAAGAAGAAAGATAGGTCGATGCGTCTATACATTGACTATCATTAGTTGAATAAGGTGACGATCAAGAACAAGTACCCGTTACCTAGGATCAATAACCTTTTCGATCAATTGAAAGATGTTTTTGTCTTCTCAAAGATAGACCTTCGATCTGGGTACTATCAAATGCTAGTGAAGGAGTCTGATGTTCCAAAGACTGCCTTTTGAACTAGATATGGCCACTATGAATTCTTAGTAATGCCATTTGGGCTTACGAATGCACCTGCAGCTTTTATGGACTTGATGAACCATGTGTTCCGGCCTTACCTAGATAAGTTCGTGGTGTTGTTCATAGATGACATTCTAATCTATTCGAAGGATGTGCTACTCACGAAGAAATCTTCAGATTGTGCTTCAGACTTTTCGGGAAAAGCAACTATATGCCAAGTTCAGCAAATATGAATTCTGGCTATCCGAAGTAACCTTTCTTGGCCATGTGATTTCTTCTGCAGGAATTCAAGTTGACCCAAGGATGATTCAAGCCATCCTTGATTGGGTTACTCCGAAGAATGTAGGAGAAGTTCGTAGTTTTATGGGCCTTGCAAACTACTACCATAGATTTGTTAAGGGGTTCTCCTTGATTGCTCCCCCTTGACGAAGCTTCTCCGTAAGGACACTCCTTTTGTGTGGACTGTGGATCAGTAAAGGAGTTTCAATCAGCTCAAGCAAGTACTTATTCATGCCCCTGTATTGGTGCAACCCGAGTTGGGCAAAGATTTCACCATTTACAACAATTTATCCCACCTGGGATTAGGCTGTGTTCTGATGCAAGAAGGCAAATTCATAGTTTATGCTTCATGAGCTAAACTATTCGACTCATGATCTGGAGTTAGCCACAATTGTGATTTCCTTGAAGATTTGGCGACACTATTTGTATGGTGAGAAATGCTACCTATACACCTATCATAAAAGCCTAATATACCTCCTAACTCAGAAGAAGTTGAACCTTCATCAATGCTGGTGGATGGAGCTTTTAAAAGACTATGATCTGGTCATTGATTACCATCCTGGTAAAGTCAATGTCGTGGCTGATGCTCTTAGCCAGAAGCCTACTCATTCTTCGAAATGCTTGAATGCCCACTTTCGACTCAAAAAGTGTGGCAAGCTATTGGCCGAATTAAGAGTGCAGTCGACCATTGTATCTCAAATCACTCTAAGAAAACGATGAGGAGTTGCAACCTCTCATTGCTAAGGTCAAGGATAACATAGATCCTAACTTTTCTATGAATTCCGAAGGCTTGTTACGTTTTTGCAACCGTATCTGTGTGCCCGATGATGATGATATTCGGAATCAGATTCTAAGTGAAGCTCATTCTAGCCCTTTCTCTGTTCATCTGGGAGCCATCGAGATGTACAAAGACCTAAAAGAGCTATATTGGCGGTTCGAAATAAAGAATGAGATCACAGATTTCGTGGCAAGGTGTTTGACCTGCCAACGAGTCAAAACTGAGCATAAGGTGCCTACCAGTGTTCTGTAGCCTATCGAGCTTCCATAGTGTAAATGGGAGTGTAATACAATGGACTTTGTAAGTGGCCTACCTGTGACACCGAAGAAGAATAATGTTATTTGGGTCATTGTGGACCGGTTTACTAAGTCCCTTCATTTCCTTCCGGTGAGAATGGATTTTAGTTTACCTAAGCTCGCAAAGTTGTATACCAGTGAAGTTATTCGGTTACACGGAGTCTCTATGTCTATTATCTCCGATTGTGACCCACGATTTGTAGCTCAGTTTTGGAGGACCTTACACAAGGCCTTGGGAACGCGAGTGCACTTAGCACTACTTTCCATCCTCAAAACGATGGCCAATCTACGAGAGTTATTCAGGTAACTCTAAACCCTCATTTGAATCGTATGTCTAAATGCTTTGTGTCAATCTCGATTCTTCCTTGTAGATTTTGGAAGATATGCTCCGAGCTTGTGTCATCGATTTCAAGAATACGTGGGAGAAATCCCTACCCTTAGTCGAGTTTGGATACAATAACAATTATCAAGCTACTATTCAAATGGCCCCGTACGAAGCTCTTTATGGAAGGAGATGTAGAAATCTTTTTTTGCTGGACCGAACTCAGTGAAGGCAAGATATTAGGTCTTGACTTGCTTTAGGAAATCGAATAAAGGAAAACCATTATCCGTGATCGGCTTAAGGCTACCTTCGAATGACAGAAATCATATGTTGACTTGAAAAGAAGAGATATCCAGTACGAGGTTGGTGAGAAAGCCTTCCTCAAAGTATCTCCGTAGAAGAAGATCTTTCGTTTCGGCAAAAAGGGGAAGCTAAGCCCCCGTTTCATTGGCCCGTTCGAAGTGACTGAAAGAGTTGGACCTGTAGCATACTGATTAGCTCTACCTGAGGAGTTAAGTCGAATTCACAACGTCTTCCACGTATCTATATTACGCAAGTACCAGTCAGATCCCTCTCACGTGATCGAACTGAAGTCTATGGACATTCAGTCCAATCTGACGTACAAGGAAGAACCTGTACAGATCCTTGCTCGAGAAGTCAAACGGCTTTGCAACAAGTCAGTACCCTTAGTGAAAGTTCTGTGGAGAAGTCATTCTGTTGAAGAGGCAACGTGGTAACCTAAAAAAACCATGCGAAAGCAATATCCTCACCTCTTTGCTTAATGTGAAAGTTCAAGGACGAATTTTCTTAAGGGAGAGAGTTATCACATCCCAAAAACTGGCCTAGTCAGAATTAGGTTCCGGTGATCGAAAGTTTCGAATTTGATATGTAAAATGTTGTAATGAATGACCATTATACCCTTCTTCTGAAATGAAATCGCAAATTGGTCCTATTTGAGTAAGTAGACTTCCTTGTATGAAATTCGAATCCCAAAATGTAAATTCAAAGTAGGGTGTATCGATACGGTCATGCCAATATCGATACAGTTCAACTGCCAATAATTACCTTACATGTTTTGGCGTAACTGTATTGATACTGTTATAAGGGTATAGATACGGGTCCTCTGTTTCAAATGAAGTTAGCAGCAGATTTGAAAAGAAACAAAAATTGCAAGTGATGATTCATCACTTTAGCTGCCATCCCATGTGGTTGGGCCACCTATGTGCTGAAAAGCTACTAGCTTTTATCCCTTGGGTTCATGAAATGGATGGGGAATAGCAAACCCTCAAGTGAGAGATATGTTTTTATTGGCTATAGGGGAGGTGAACGAATGATTAAAGAAGTTTTGTTTTAAATTCAACAAAAATGCAAAACTTTCTTTATTCGCTTATTCCTCCCAGAAACTAGAACTCAAACTTTCCCCTTAAGACAAGCACACACCACCATCTTCATCTTCAACCTTAAGCTAAGCAAGCACATCAGTTTGTCCTTCATCCTTTTCTCGATTTCAATACACTGTTTGAAAGCCTCCGACTAGCTGAGTAAAACCCCTCAATCGATTTGATGATTCTAATATTTGTTGGAGTTTAATTCTGAAGTTATGTTTTCTTGGTTCAAGTAGGAACCCATGAATTAGAGGGTTGATTTTGTTAATTCAATGTTGTATTTGAGCTTTGGTAAACTTAAAATACAATTCCGAATCCTTAGATCGAATTCTAATGCAACTCTTAATTTTTTACTAGCTCAAGTGTTGGAGAAGGACTCATTGTCATCCCCGAAAGAAGCTAGGCACATCAAAATTTTGATTCGAGAGCCTCGTAATCAAGGTGAGTGTAGTCGTGTCAAGGAATAGGCTCGGCGCAATCCCATTGCATTATTGGTGTTTACTATGTATGCATTGTGTCAAGCTCAAGTAGAGCAATCGACTATGAACTCGAATGGTAAGGTTGGGTAAGCCCTTGTGTCATTTTGATATGGTTATGGATATACATGTGACATATGACCCGATATAAATAAACTATGAAAATGGTATGTTGAAATCTAAACAAATATGTTATATTATGGGAAATTGGTATGGCTATGTGATGATTTGATGTACACATGTGCGATGATATGTTATGGAGCTACGACTCATTTTTGTTTCGGATATGTTATGACCCACAGGCACAAAGGTAAGAAAATACATTGATATATGTGAACCTTGGACATTTGTGGGTTTTGGATACAATTGGCATGCCAGAGTGTTATTTGAGCTCGTATAAGTAAGGGTGTACTACGGTCCAGGGCTACAGCCTATATGTGGGGGAGATAAGGATGAATTGTGTAAGGGATTTATCTGGAGCTACGGCTCAAGGCTACAACCTATTTTCTGATATATGTGATGGTTTTAAAGGGGAATCTGTGTATCCATTTGTTACATTGTCCAATGGAGTTGATGCGTGTTAAGTTTTGCTATGACTATATGAAAGTATGGTAAATGACTTAAGCATGAGACTCATGTGATTAATAGAGTAATTATGTTATTCAAGTATGATGATATGTTGTTCATGATCATAGTATGCTATTCATATCACTTGATTATTTTACGTTTGTTATAACTATCTCACTAGGCTAAATAAGCCTAACATATGTGTGTGTCTCATGCATTTCAGGACCTTGAAGCATTCTGAGCCCTGATCGTGTAATCTACGGTTGTAAGTCAACTCCATTACCATATGTATGTTTACTTTCATTTTCCGAGCCCCGATCGTGTAATCTGGACGTGTTGAAATGACTTACTTTGATATGTTTGTATAAGCCTAAAATAGCCTAAGTGATGTATGTGTAATATGGTATATTTTGAGGTTGGTAACCTAGCTAAAATGAGCTTAAAGGCACTAATGGGTAAAATCTTAGCAAATGGATTCAAAATGCTCTAAAATTTGACATGCGATTAGAAATATTGTTTTTAAGATTGCTGGTAAAGTTTGGTAAAATTTGAATAATGTTTGGTTGGGTAATTCAAATGAAAACTAGTAAAACGCTGTCATTACAGGTCTAAGCTATCGATACGGGTGACGGCTTATCGATACGATCAAGCATAATTTGGCTAAAAGAAAACATGACGTACAGATACGGCTAGGGCGTATCGGTACGGATTTTGGTCACTAGAATCTGGATAGGAAAAATGTATCGATACAGTCTTATAGCATATCGGTACGGGGTCAATGCGGTCAACGCGTATCAATACTGGATTAGCTGTATCGGTACGGGTTTGACAACCTTCGAATATAAAATCTGACATTAGTCTTAGCATATCGATACAACCCTTAGGGTATCGATATAGTGTCAGTTAATTCTGTTATAAAGAATAAAAAGAAGTTTTAGGCAGGTTGCAATTTGGTCACTAATAATTATACGGTCTAATTAATCAAGCTAACGATATCCGATAGTAATGAAACTTCACAGATCAATAATTGGTAAGTTCAATTACAAGTCAGTAATAAAGAATTCGGGTTAGGATCGCTAATTTGTAAAGTTTACAATTTAGTACCCTAAGTTTGAAAAGTTTAAAATTAGCCTTAATTCTGATAAGATTAGTAATGACAAGTCCACTAAGCTTTCTAATTGACTATTAAGACATTCCAAATAAAGATCTGAACTCCGATTTTGTTTTCGAATTCCCAATCTGTTTTCTGATAACACTTTATGACCTAGTTTCCTACTAGACCGGGGAGGGTGTGTTACAGCAACACCATGGTAATTTTTTGCTGAATGTACATTTCCAATGTTGTGTGGCACTGGGTCTCATTTGAAGATGCTCGACGAGATATTTCGAGCATAGGTGTACGTTCTCGAAGCTACGTGGCACCGGGCCTCTCCCAAGAGTGTACGTTCCCAAAGTTGTGTGGCACCGGGCCTCACTCTATGTTTGTTGGTATGGTGCTATGCATGTGGTTAATATCTTCTTTTGTTTTTCTATGTGTTTAGGGGACTAGAGGTAGCGCCAATGTTGCTATGTTTATGCTATGATGTCATTCTTTAGCTACTTGCTTATATTTATGATTTGCTTGAAGCATGGTTGAGTGAAAGTGTATCCACTAAGCTTCGTTAGCTCAGCATTCAAAATTTTTTTTTCCATTCGCACGTTAGTTGGTTGACATGCATCGTCGGAGCACCATCGGAGTAGAACTTCAGCATCGAATTGTATCCGAGTACAGTACTTAGATTTTTAGGCTATGTATTCCTAGAACCCTATGTTGTATTGTAACTCTTATTTTAGATTTTAACTTATGGGTCAAATGCTTTTAAATTATGCATTTTTAAATGGAGCTCCCATGCAACGTTTTAATTGGTTTATCAACTTGAATTATTCAGACTCAATAGATTTTATGAAATGAATATGTTGGGCTAAATCTTGTTGTGAAATTTTATGGTTTTGATTTGGGATTGGGGCCTAATTTGTGACATTCGGGTTGGGAGTGTCACAGACGCATAATAGTTTTTCATGTATAAGTTATTCACCTTCAATAAGACCGTACTTGTTTAGCAAAAAATATATACAAAATTGATTTTTTTCATCATCACTCCTACATCATTACTTAAAGACTAATTGTATAGAGATAAGGAACTTTTGATAAAGGATTGTTAGAAAAGGGGCGTTAATAATCCAATAAAATAAAATAATAATAAGTAAAATCAAAATATTTACATTATTATTAAAGCGAACATAATTAAATATAAATAAATTGAATAATACATAATCGAATGAATCTGAACATTTAGATTATACCTATGTTTCTGCTATACTTGAATCTGTTTGTACAGCTTTTCCCACGTGATCCACTAAATGCCAACATGTAGCTTTTCTCATATTTCCTTTACTGCAAGTAATAATAAATTCCCAAGAAATTAAAAAAATAATGGAATCAAATAAAGTAATTTAAAAATAAACTGTAATTTGATTGAATAGAAACGAGTTGAGACCTGTGAAAACTCAATTTCCTTAAGATAGATTTTTTGCCACTCATGTGGTGCTTGAGATACGTTGGTCGTCTGTCTCCCAGGATACAACAACTAGATGATCAACTGTAGTAGCACATCTTCAGAGATCATGAACTGTAACCTTGCCTTCATTTATCATCGAAAACACTTTTTTAAAACCAAAGAGTAAAATTAGTTGAAAAACTGTGTGTTTTTTGTTGTAGTTAAACCTAGTAGGTTCGCATGCTATTTATAGAGGTAGGAGTTTTGTTAGAAATAAAATTTCTAAATTATCTGAATTTCATTTGAAATAAAATTCATTAATTAAATAGCATTATCACAATAATATTTGAATTAAAAGATAATATTTTATCTTTTTAATTTTAGAATATTTAAAAAATAATATCCAAATTTAAAAACAATATCTTATCATTTATCCTTTTATTTGAGATGTTAAAATTGCTACATTTAAAGAAAATTATCTTGTAATAGGTTAAAATATCCACAAGCCCAAGGAGGGCATGACCGGTCAGGACATTTACATCACCCATATCCCATGCTTGGTAACCCATTAATATGAGATATAAGCATTTCTCTTTTCTTTAAATCAAGTAGAGTCTTGTATATAAACATATCTCATGCTTGCTAACCCATCAATATGAGATATAAGCATTTCTCTTTTCTTTAAATCAATTCAAAAGCCTACTTTGAGCACCAATTTCTCATTCATCACTCACCCTTTTTGAGCATATATATATCGTTGTAAAAGGTCTCATGGAATAGAATATGAAGACGTAATTTCATTATTCGAATCTCCACCTTTACCCATAGAAAATATGCCTCAAACTTTCCATTTTATCATATTTTTTCCAACAATCCCCCACATGAATGAAATTGATTTAAATGTGGTGATAGATTCTATGATCAATAGCTACATATGATAGGTAGGTTTCCACGTTTGAACCTCCTCTTGTGAAAGTATATTTACTTTACTAGCTGACCAGTAAACATGATGTCCTTAAATTGTTCTGTCATTTGTTTAAACGATGATATACTTCACACAACTATTTCCCTAGCAAGAATATTAGTTCTCATGGGTATGTCCATATAGCCGTGGACATCTCATGGTTCTGTAAGAGTTTGAGAGAACTATGCCCAATAGTCTCCTTGAAGCGGCCCCACTTCACTCTCACATAGGTGACTTATGTTATTCGACTCACCGAAACACGCAATGGTCATTAAAGGCTTTGTTTAGCCTATTCCACCTTTGACCACTGTTAACATCTTAGGAATACACTTGGAAGGAGAACCCCCACAATGACCGAACAAGGCCTATGCAAGTAGGTTGCCCCTTTGAACCTAGATCTTGGGATCTATAGTCAACTAGGCAGCATTTTCCTTCACATAGTGCCTTAAATCTTTCCTAGGCTTTAGTCATATTCCTTTCGATATTTTCTCAACCTGATCTCAATTTAACCTTTTTGGTTAGCAGATCCGCAAAGTCTATCCTTTGATCTTACAAAATCAATAGAGATAATTCTATTTGGGATAAGCTTTTTAATGGTATTATGTCGATGACGCATATGTCTTGACTTACCATTATACATAAAGCTCTGTGCTCAACCAATTTTAGCTTAGTCATCACAATATATGCATATTGTGGGCACATGCTTTGACCATTTAGGAATATCCTCCAAGATATTTTGAAGCCATTCAGCTTCTTCGCTAGATTTGTCTAGAACTACAAACTCAGATTCCATTTTGGATCTGGTTATAACCGTTTGTCCTGAGGATTTCCATCCACTTGTGCCTTTGATGTCTTGAATATCAAATATTCAACTGACATCGAAGTATCTTTCTAAACAATAAGATATTTGGAATAATGCAATCCATAATATCGAGTATATCTAAGATATCTCAACACCCTCACAATCACTTTCTAGTGATTTTCACCTAGATTGCTTGTGAATCTACTTAAACCACTCACAATAAAAGTAATATATGGTCTAGTACAGCTCATGAGAAATATTAGACTGCCTATGACCCTTGCTGATGCGATCCTATTTCACTCTCTACTCATTTTCACCATACTTTCTTCTTGTCATACAAGAATGAAAGACGATGGAGTTTTTGATAACTTTCCTTACACATATTTTAGTTATATATTCATATTACTTATAGTATGCACATCGTTACTTAATCACCCATGTTACTTATGCTAATGATATGTGTAGTTTCATGTATCATACATATTACTATGCATTTACATACCTTATATTATACGTTTTACATATTAAGTAGCTACATGCATGCATAGCATTTAGATTAACCACGTCTCTACTTTCTATTCACCTACATTTTGTTCCATACAAATAATTATTATAATCTTTTTTTCTATCATATGTAATCACGTATATTAAATTGCATTTAATTATGTTGTTTTGTGTTATCTTTGTAGGGTATATGAACCACATAAACAAGGGGATTGAAGGGCAGCTCACCATTAGCTCGTTTGGCTAATTTTAAGCTCAAATCAGCTCAACAATGTTTTAAGGCAAGACAAGCTCCTAATCAACTCCTAACAACTCCAACAGCTCGAGATAAGCTCAAGCATACTTAAAGGCAAGCTCACTTAGCTAAAGGCAGCTCCTAAAGGCTCAATTCAGCTCGAACAATAAGTGAAGCACAACCACCTAGCTAGCTTAGCTCAACACAGCTCACACCTAGCTCATCCTAGCTCAACCTACCATAGTCAGCTCAACCCTAAAAGGACATGTCCCCTTCCAAAAGGACACAACCGACCAGTATTGGAAGGAACAAGATTGGGCGACAAGGTTTTGGAGGGAAACACATGGAGAGAGTCACCAATCAATTCGAACAACAAGGAAACCATTCAAGAAGGCACATGCCTTTACTGAACCAACACAAGGCCTTTTCATCCCTATTCGACTAACTTTTCATCATTGTAACATGGCCATTCGGTAGCTCATACAAACACTATAAATATGGCTTTACATTTCATTTGTAAACAGACAATTCTTATCAATTAAAATCCTTTGTGAGGTTTTCTCTCAAACTTTTTCTTTTAAGAACTTATCGACTTATCAAGCCTATTGGTTTGTGTCGTCACCCCTACGTTTTTCCATTTATACTTTGGGTTCTTGGTTCATATAACCAAAGGGTCCTAGTTTATAACCACCCTCAAAGTCATTTCTTTTTTAAGAAACATGAATATACTCTATAGTATAGTTTCTTTCTTTGAAACCTTTGAATATTATCCATCTTTTCCATTTCCTTTCCATTTCACCATGTCCCCCTTTAACCATTACAACATACACCACCCTATCCTACTTCTGCACCCTATACTTTCCATCATCATTTTCTTTTTTTTTCAAGAATTCGGAGGATCAAAACTTACATGCATACACGTTCGGGACAATCAAAGCTTCTTTCAACAACAACAATTGGAGAGTTAGAGCGTATCACTTGCATATTCCACTTGGTCAACATTTTGACCTTTATTCTTGGACATATCTTGACTTGTGTTTATTGGAGTTCTGGCTATACCAGAATCATCCTTGCCAAATTTCTCAAGAATTTGTCCACGTAGTGTGACTATATGAGACCTTCATGTGACAATTTGATTTGGATTTTCAAAATCTTATCGTCTAGTCTCATATCTTTTATGACAAATCTTGAATTTAACATGCCATTGATACGTTTTACCATTTCATTGTTGCTTCCAACAATGAGTACGTCATCAACATACAAGCATAGAATAATATATCCAATGTCAGTAATTTTGACATAAACACATTTGTCACACTCATTAATCATGAAGTCGTTTGTCATCGTGACACTACCGAACTTATCATGTCATTGCTTTGGTGCTTGCTTAAGTTCATACAATGATTTCACTACTACAGACTTTCCTTTCTTGACCTGAAATTAAATGACCCTTAGGTTGTTCCATGTAAATTTCTTCATCAAGATTTTCATTTAGGAAAGCTATTTTAACATCCATTTGATGTACTTCTAAATTTTGCAAAGCGACAATCGCAAGTATCATCCTTATAGAGGTTATTCTTGATAAATAAGAATATGCATCAAATTAGTCAAGGCCTTCCTTTTGTTAGTACCATTTATAACCAATCTGATCTTGTACTTATCAGTTGTTCATCTGCATTTATTTTCTGTTTGAAAATTCATTTAGAATTTAATGGTTTAATTCCTAAAGGAAAATCCACTAATTCTCAAATATAGTTTTGCATGGTGAAATCAATTTCATTCTTAATGACATCCTTCGATAAGGTGCATTTAGATGAACGTATTTCATCATTATACGTTTGAGGCTCAGACTCTAGCATAAAGGTTAGAAAGTCTGATCAAAATTATTTTTCTACCATTGCTCGTTTATTTATTCGTGGCTCTATTTCAAGCCCCTTATTGACCATCGGAGCTATCTTCATTGATATTCTATAAAGTTCGTTTAGTTGAACTTTGATCAACTTCCCTAGATTTACAAGGGAATACATTTTCAAAGAAAGATGCATTCTTTGATTCCATTATCATATTCTTGTGAATCTCAAGGTTCTTTGATTCATACACAAGAAATTGATGTGTTGCTATGTTCTACATAGCCAATAAAATCCACTGTTTTGGGGATCTATTTTCGTTTTCTTTAGTAATGAGGTTGTTACCTTTGCAAGACACTCCTACATTTTTAAGTATTTGTAGGAAGGGTTTATTCCCTTTCATAACTCATATGGTGTTTTATCTCTTTAATTTTGGGGAACCTTATTTAAAAGGTAATTAGCTAATAAGTAGCTCCCCCACATGTTAGGCACATTATAGTACCAACTGTACTCATATAGAGCTTCTCTCCATATTAATCCTTTAATTAAGTTTGGGTTTCACAATCATGCTTATAGAGAACAATTTCTCTATAGCTTCATCTTTTCTTTTAAGTATATACACACAATATTATTTTGTGCTATCATCAATAAAGGAAATAAATGTATTCATTCAATCAATATATTTACATTATTAGAATTATTATTAAAGGGAACATAATTAAATATAAATAAATTGAATAATACATAATCGAATGAAACTTAACATTTGGATTATCTCTTCGCTGCTGCTATACTTGAATATGTTTGTACGGCTTCTCTCATGTGATCCAATAAATACCAACGTGCAACTTCTCCCATATTTCCTTTAATGCAAGTGATAAAAAATTCCCAAGAAATTAAAAAATAATGGATTCAAATAAAGTAATTTAAAAATAAATCGTAATTCGATTGAATAAAAACGAGCTGAGGCCTGTGAAAACATAGTTTTCTTAAGACAGATTTTCAGCCACTCCTGTGGTGCTTGAGATACGTAGGTCTTCTGTCTCCCAAGATACAACAACTAGATGATCAACTGTAATAGCACGCCTGCAGAGATCACAAAGTGTAACCGTGCCTTCCTTTATCACTGAAAACACTTTTTGAAAATCACATAGTAAAGTTAGTTGGAAAAACTCTGTGTTTTTTTGTTGTAGTTAAACTTAGTAGGTTTGCACGGTGCCAAAGTCAGGATTTTCATGTAGTGGGGCCAAAGTAGAGTATAAGGTACGAGGATTCTAATACAACTGCAATATAAATATTGTTGACCTCATACTCAATAAAATTAAGTGGGGTCAATTCTAATGTTTCCATGAAAAATTTTATACTAATTCCTTGAAAACCCCATTTAATTCTTTGAAAATCCTATACCACAACAAATCAAGTAGGGTCAATTGACCCCCTAATCTATATGTAGCTCCAGCACTGAGTTTGAATGCTATTTATTGGGGTAGGAGTTTCATTGAAAATACAATTTGTGAATTATCTAAATTTCATTTTGTAAAACCAAAGTTTGATTTTGATATAACAAATTGTTTAAAAACATATTTGTAAAAGAAAATAAATTTTTAAGTATCTCAAAGACTCACAATTGATAAAGATTTTTCAAGTACAAAACCATTCAAAGTCAAAAACATAAACCCCATAAATTTTTCTAAGTGTTTTTAAAGTCAAACTCAACTTTTACGTCCAGGCGTATTGATACGCCATCGAGCGTTTCGATACAGGCTTAACTTAAAAGGCCACTGTAAGAAAGTGTTTTGATATGGTTCCTTTCGTATCGATACGACCTTCATATGGGCTAAGGTTTTTACTCAGGCATTTCGATACGGTGACATCCGTTTCAATACGGCCTTCATACTAGGTTAAAGATTTAAGAACAGCATAATGATACGGCTACTTGCGTATCGATACGGTGGTTGAGATTTTTCAAATATTTTCATTTATGATTCAAACGTTGCATTTTCAGTTATTGGGAACATGCAATTTTGAAAATTAGTTAACCCGTATCGATACACCTTCAAGGCATATCGATACAGGTTCAGACAGTAGCCCAAGTGAGCAAAATTGTATCGTTACGGTCTTGCTCGTTTCGATATGCCCCTTGTTTTACACTAATGTTGTACCGATACACTTTTCTCGTGTATTAATACGCACGTTGTTTTACTTGCACAATGGCTTTTTCTATTTTTCAGGTCCGTACCAATACAACCTCCCGCGTATCGATACGGTTGGTTGTAGTTGAGCATTTATTGCGGGAAAATGCAGCCCACCGGCTATATTTATGATGGAAACCACCCAAACAGCTAGAAATCAATGAGAAGGTATAAAATCAAACCTCCAAAACCTCAACAATAACAATTGAACTTATTTGCAACATCCAAGCATATATCCAAACCCTTGAGCTTAAAGAGTCAAGTTCTTGTACCCCACTTATTGTAATTTTCATTGTATATATTTCTTTCAAGTTTGGGGAGAGCTTGTTTGTAATTTGGGAAACAAATCAATCTTGTGAGAGATACTTTTAAGTTTGCCATTTCTTCTTTGTAAAGAGAGTGTCTTGGTTAATATTTGGGTAGATTAACCAATTTGTAAAAGTTTCCTCCTAAGCCTAAAAAAGGGAAAGAATATCTAGTGGATATTGATTCAAAATCCTTAGTGGGAGCTAAGGTGGTGGATGTAGAGCTTGTTCGAAGCTTGAACCACTATAAATCGCCTTGTCTTCAATTTTTTATTTTTTCAATTTGCTCCTTCCAATTTCAAAAACCTAATTCATCCCCATTTTGGCCAATTACACATCGATTGATCCCTTCAACAATTGGTATTAGAGCCCAACTCTTTGAGGGACTTACATCCACAAGAAGAGATCCTAGAAGAAGATCAATCGACCACAAATCAAAGCCATGGCGTCTACCTCCAGGTCGTACTTGTACGAGTCACAATCTATCATCAAACCACCGTTCTTCAATAGGGATAACTACCCCTATTAGAAGAATAAAATGAGGCTCTTCATCAAGTCCAATGACTACACCCTTTGAGATGTAGTAGAAGATGGTCTAATCACTCCCATGAAGAGAGATGAAGAAGGAAGACTCATTCCGAAGACAAAGGTGGAGATGACGGATGAAGATAGAAGAAGACTACAAGTGAATGACAAGGCCCTACACATCATCTTTTATGCAATTGGACCTGATATGTATGCGAAAATGTTATCTTGCACAAGTGCGAATGAGGTGTTGGACAAGCTAGAGACCACCTACGAAGGAACCAGCGATGTAATGGAGACCAAGATTAGAATCCTTAATTTGAGCTACGAGAACTTCAAGATGGAGCCCGATGAGAGCGTCTCCAAAATGTTTGATCGATTCTCCGTCATAGTAAATGGTCTCAAGGGCTTCGGTGAGATCATTCCTGAAGACAAGCTAGTCCGATAGCTTCTCTATTCTCTTCCTGAAACATGGGATGGGAAGAGAACCACAATCATCGAGGCCAAGAATTTGAAGACGTTGAAGCTCGATGAATTGGTGGGATATCTCCTTACTCATGAGATCATGAAGCAAGGAAGAGAATAAGAAAAGAAGAGAAAAGAAAAAAGAGTGGAGAAGTAAGAGGTAGAGATGAAGAAGCAATAAATTGCTCTCAAGGCTTCTCAAGAAGAAAGCAACTCTAGCGGGGATGAGTTTGAAGAATTGGCTATGATAGCCAAGAGATTCTCTAGGTTCATGAAGTCCAACCAAGGAAGAAAATTTCAAAGAAGACGAGACTTCAAGAACAAAGAAGAGGAGAATGATCAACTCATTTGTTATGAGTGCAAGAAGCTGGAGCATATTAGATCTGATTACCATCGACTCAAGAAGAAGATCTTCGAGAAGAAGAAGAAGCTCACGGCCCATATTGCTACTTGGAGCGATGAGGAATCATCATCCGATAAAGAAGAGCAAGAAGTGGCCAACATTTGCCTCATGGCTCTTGATGATGATCCTAAGGTAAACCCTAACTCATTTACTTTCGATTTCACTTTTGATGAGCTTCAAGAAGCATATGATGAGTTACAAGAGGTTTACGATGAGTTGGTTGAGAAGTATAAGGAATCGGTTTTGAAAAATAAGAAAATGATTTCCGATTTAAAAACCCAAAATAATTCCCTTTCCAAAACCTACTCGAAACTTGAAAAGAAGATTTTGGTTTTACAAGATGACCTAAAATATTTTCAAAATGAAAA
Organism: Hibiscus mutabilis; assembly: GCA_019671005.1. Classification (NCBI taxonomy): domain Eukaryota; kingdom Viridiplantae; phylum Streptophyta; class Magnoliopsida; order Malvales; family Malvaceae; genus Hibiscus; species Hibiscus mutabilis. The sequence continues at coordinate 33,103,947 of CM033711.1, read as the reverse complement.
TGTTGATTTAAACAATCTTCTTTCCAATGTCCATGATGATCACTACAAAGTGGTGAATGAACTCAAAGCTTCTTTGAACAAAGTTGGCACTACTAGTTTTGAAAAAGGTCAATCTTCTAAAACCAACTATGTGAAAAGAAACTTTGTAAGCCACAAACAAAGAAGCTCTCAAAGGTAACCTAAAGGTAAAAGAGTTAGAAGTGTATGGGTTCCTAAGGAACTTATAGCTTCTAATAACATTCATGCAATTGTATCTTGGATTCCTAAGGGAACCAAGTATTTGGGAGCTAATTCACATAGACCCAAAATGATTTAGGTACCAAAAACCAATATTTAATTCTTTTTTTGTAAGGGGAGCATTGCTACAAGGACAAAGCTTCAAGTCAAAACACATGGTACCTTGACAGTGGATGCTCAAGACACATGAACGGAGACAATAGTAGATTCATGGAGCTAAAACCAAAGAGTGGTGGAGTGGTGACATTTGGTGACAACTCCAAAGGCCACATTGAGGGTATTGGTTCCATTGGTAATCTCTCTTCTATACTCATTGAAGATGTTTTATATGTCAATGGTCTAAAACATAACTTGTTGAGCATTAGTCAATTATGTGATAAGGGTTTTAATGTTATTTTTGATGTTAATGGTTGCAAAATTTTGGACATTAAAACAAATAAGATAATGCTCATTGGTCATCGCATAGGTAACATTTACATGGTGCGTTTAGATGACATTCATACATCCCAAGCATGTTTGGTTGCTAAAGATGAAAATGATGCATGGTTATGGCATAGGAAACTAGGGCATGCTAGCATAAGTGTTTTAGAGAAATTAGTTTCCCAAAATCTAGTAAGACCTAGCTAAAATTTTCTTTAGATAAAATTTGTGATGCTTGTGCTAAGGGTAAACAAAAACGTGTCTTTTAAATCCATTAATGATGTTTCAACTAGTAAGGTATTACAATTGATCCATATGGATCTTTTTGGGCCAATTAGAACTACTAGCTTGGGTGGAAAATCATATGCATATGTCTTAATAGATGACTTCTCTAGATACACTTGAGTTCTATTTTTAAGTACTAAAGATGAGGCTTTAGAAAAATTCATCACGTTTTCAAAAGTCACTCAAAATGACCTTGGTCAAAATATTTCACATATTAGAAGTGACCATGGAACGAAATTTCAAAATCTTGGTTTTAAGGATTTTGTAACTCTAATGGTATTAGCCATAATTTATCCGCACCTCGCACTCCTCAACAAAATGGGATAGTTGAGAGGAAAACCCATACTTTAGAAGAAATGGCTAGAACCATGCTTTGTGAAAACAATTTACCTAAGTATTTTTCGGCGGAAGCCACAAACACTGCTTGTTACATTATTAAAGAAAACTCCTTATGAGATTTTAAAATCAAAGAAGTCTAACAGTAGCTATTTTTAGCCTTTTGGATGCAAGTGTTTTGTTTTAAATAATGGAAAATATCATTTAGGTAAATTTGATGCTAAAAGTGATGAAGCTATTTTCTTAGGCTACTCTTTAAATTCTAAAGCCTATCGAGTTTTTAACAAAAGAACCTTAGTTGTAAAAGAGTCTATACATGTGGTTTTCGATGATAACCTCCTTCCTAGGAAGGATTCTTGTGATGATGATGATGTAGGGATCATTGAAGCCAATGATGGTGGATAATCATCAAAGGTGGATGAGGTTCCAACCAAAGAAGAAGAAGCACAAAATCCTCCCATATAAGCTTTGAAGGATATGAATCTTGAAGAAAAGGAAGTGAGTTACCCAAGGGAACTCAACTATGTCAAAGGTGGTGAAATCTTGGGTGATCTATCCAATGGGGTAACTACTAGATGCTCTCTTAGATTAATGAATAATGTTGCATTCATTTCATGCATTGAGCCTAAAAATATCAAAAAAAGCATTAAAAGATGATTTTTGGATATTCATCATGCAAGAAGAACTTAATCAATTTGAGAGGAGTAAGGTATGGACATTATTTGATAGGCCTAGTAATAAATCTACTATAGGAACTAAATGGGTTTTTAGAAACAAGCTAGATGAAAGTGGTAACATAGTGAGAAACAAGGCTAGACTTGTTGCTCAAGGTTACACTCAAGAAGAGGGAATTGATTTCGATGAAACATATGCACTCGTAGCTAGAATGGAAGCAATTAGGGTGTTTCTTGCATTTGTATTCTTTCATGAGTTCAAGCTTTCTCAAATGGACGTCAAAAGTGTTTTTCTAAATGGTTTTATAAATGAAGAAGTGTATGTAGAACAACCACCAAGTTTTGAGGATCCAAAATTTCTGAATCATGTTTTCAAACTCACTAAAGCTTTATATGGTTTGAAACAAGCTCGTGGAGCTTGGTATGAAAGGCTTTCAAACTTTTTGATTGATAAAGGTTTTGAAAAAGACAAGGTGATGGAGCTTTCATTTTTCTTGGGGCTCCAAATCAAGCAAAGGAAGGATGGCACCTTCATCAATCAAGCAAAGTATATAAAAGACATGCTCAAGAAGTTTGGCTTGGAGAATGTAAAGCCTCAAGCCACACCAATGAGCTCATCCATAAAGCTTCACAAGATAAAGGAGGTAAGAGTGCCGATTCTAAGCTTTATCATTCCATGATTGGCTCCTTGCTTTACCTTATCGCAAGTAGACACTATATTATGTTTAGTGTTTGCTTGTGTGCTGGGTTTCAAGCTAGCCCTAGAGAATCGCACCTTATAGCCATTAAGAGAATCTTTAGATACCTTAGAGATACACCTAGTTTAGGTCTTTGGTATCCTAGAGATTCCTCATTTGATCTTCATGCTTTCTCGGGTACTGATTATGGGGGATGTAAAATAGATAGAAAGAGTACCTCTGGAATTTGCCAATTCTTAGGTAGTATGCTCATATCTTGGTTCTCTAAGAAACAAAATAGTGTAGCTTTATCTACCACCGAAGCGGAGTATATATCGACCGTGAGTTTTTGTGCTCAAGTCCTTTGGATGAAGCAACAACTCTTAGATTATGGAGTCGATGTAAGTACCATACCCGTTAAGTGTGACAACACTAGTGCCATTTGTCTCACTAAGAATCTCATCCAACATTCTAGAACCAAACACATATAAATTAGATATCATTTCATTAGAGATCATGTCTTAAAAAATGATGTAGTTCTAGAGTTTATTGACACCTTACACCAATTAGCATATATATTTACTAAACCTTTAGATAAAGAGCGATTTTGGACTCTTAGGAGAGAGTTAGGTTTAACCAGCCTCTCTTGACCCTTTAGAGCCCTTTAAGGTCAAAAATTTGCTTGAATTCAATTGATTGATATGCATGTGTGATTTTGCTTCTTGATGCATCTATGCTTGTTGCTAGGGGAGTATGTATCCATGTTAGAACATATATGTTGTTCACATATCATCAGTATGCATTTCGGTTCGAATAAAACTGAATTTTTGAGCAACTTGTGGCCAAAATGTATTTTCTAGGTTATTCGTATCAAAACGGGTGAAGGTGTTTCGATGCACCATTATTGTCTCAACCCAGATTGCATTTCTCAACACAAATGTATCGATACGGTTCCGACCGTATCGATACGGGTTCAAGAACAAGTTTCGATACAGCTGAGTCCGTATCGAAACGGTACTGGTGTTTCATTACACTTGTATCGATACGCCACATGGCGTATCGGTACACGCGGACACAGATCCTTAAATGAGTCTTTAAATGTGTTTTTAACTTTACATTAAATTCAAACACCTTTTTCTCCCAAAAACCCTAATTTCTCATCTATAAAAACCATCAAATCCTCTTGATTTCTCACACAACTCTTCAAATTCTTTGAGGATTTTTACTCTTCAAAACAAATCTTTGCTCTCTCATCAATTTGGTACATTCTCACACAACTCTTCAAATTATTTGAGGATTTTTACTCTTCAAAACAAATCTTTGCTCTCTCATCAATTTGGTGCATCATCATCCATCCATTCATCCATAATCTCAACTTTAAGGTATAAACCCTTTTCTTTTCCTTTTTAATTTCGTTTTGATTTCTATATTGTTTTTACTTAGTTTTTGTGTTTTATACATATACATACTATAGTTTTTCAGGTTTCTATAAAAAAAATCATAAATCCAAAAATTTCCATTCGAATATAAAATTATATTGTATATTTTTCTAATTTTTTTTGAAATTCTTTTTACCAAAATTATATTTTATACTTGTATATGGTTTTAAACTATAGATTTTTTAAACAATACCTTGAATTATTGGATCGAATATGATGATTTATGCATACATTGTTTTGTGCCTTAAAATTGTTTTTCAGATTATCTATGGCACCAAGAAAGAGAGCTAGAACAACCAAGGTTGGCGAGTCTTCAAACGAAGACAATTCGGCTCGGCCCAACCTTAGCGTTATCTATCAAAAAAGCTTTTCGACCCCGGTGGCTTTAAATCACTTCAAGCAATATTAGAACTACAAAATTCGCCGCGAAAGAGTAACATTTATTCCATTTTTAAACTTTGAACATTTCAAGTTTAAATATCTTCATCTTTTGAGATGTTGGAATTTTATTCAATTTTTTACTATCCCCAGGATTTTATACCGTAACCTTGTTTTGATTTTCTTTGCTAATACATGGTGTATCCCTAACGAAGACCGTTCTAAGGTCATTGCTATTGAGACATTCTTAATGGGGAAGAAATTTCGCATTGATGTTCAAACCCTAGTCAATATTTTTGGGATAGAAGATAAGTGAATAGAGGATGAAAACTCCATGGGACATGTTCTTGGCGGTTCTGTCACTGTTCTTGATGCTCACGATCGCATCTTACACGTAATGATCACTTGGTGGTTTCGGCCATCCGGTGGAAAGTTTTCCACTATCCGATAGGTGGACGACTTTTGGATTAGATGTTTTCGTGAAGAGAAGCAGCCCAATCTTGCTCAAATAATGTTCGCGGAGCTAGTTTACCTCATCCAACATCGCCACACCTCTCTAGTTTCATCCTTCACTTATGGGACAACATTGAGTTACTTGTTTACTCAATTAGAGATCGATTGCTCGTAAGACTTTACTGAGTCTCTTACCAATCCCATAGATTAACACTTTCTTATTCGTGCAAAGTTTCACTATTTCAATTGTGAGTGGCTACGTCTAGCCGAGCTTCCACATGATGCAATCTCTGAAGTACCGAAAGCTCCTCCACAAGCCGCCCCTCAAGCTCCGGTAGCTCCACCGGCTATGGATGCTCTCATGGCTTATCTCAATGAGCAATTCACTACATTGAACACCTCTATGACCTCATTGAAGACAACCATGAATGAAGGGTTTGCGTCCATTGATACTCGATTCACTTCCTTAAAGGACTGAGTTCAAGCAATTGAAAGCCAACAATGTTCGATGGACATATCTCTCACGGCTTTCCATGGGGAATAGAGACAATCTCAGGCTACTCAAACCCATGACGAAGATGAAGATCAAGAGGATGAGGATGATGAGGATGCTCCATAGACATACATTGCATTGCATACATGTCATATTAGGCTTTTTATTTTTATGCACCTATGTTATTTACTCTATGAACCTATGCTTTGATTTTAGTTTGTTTTTTAGTTTTAAGTTGGATTTGGATTATGTTGCTTTGCACTTTAAATGATAATTATGTCACTTTGATTATACTTTGATTTATGCTTCATTGTTATATTTCTTGTTTCTATCCTTTATTATCATTGATTTTGATCTAACAAGGAAGAAGAAAGAGCTTAAATTTTCAAAAACGCTTTTAAAACCTATCTTAAAGTAAGGGGAGTTTTTTTTAAAAACCCTTAAAATTTTAACTTGGTTTTGTTATATCAAAAAGAGGGAGATTGTAAAACCAAAGCTTGATTTTGATATAACAAATTGTTAAAAACCTATTTGTAAAAGAAAATAAATTTTTAAGTATCTCAAAGACTCACAATTGACAAGGATTTTTCAAGTACAAAATCATTCAAAGTCAAAAACTTGAACCCCATAAATTTTTCGAAGTTTTTTTAAAGTCAAACTCAACTTTTACGCCCATACGTATCGATATGCCGTCGAGCGTTTCGATACGGGCTTAACTTAAAAGGCCACTGTAAGAAAGTGTTTCGGTACAGTTCCTTCCGTAATGATACGGCCTTCATATGGGCTAAGGTTTTTACTCAGGCATTTCGATACGGTGCCATCCGTTTCGATACGGCATTCATACTAGGTTTAAGATTTAAAAACAGCGTACCAATACGGATACTTGCGTATCGATACAGTGGTTGAGATTTTTCAAATATTTTCATTTATGATTCGAATGTTGCCTTCTCAGTTATTGGGAACATGCGATTTTGAAAATCAGTTAACCTGTATCGATACACCTTCAAGGCATACCGATACATGTTCAGACAGTAGCCCAAGTGAGCAAAATTGTATCGATACGGCCTTGCCCGTTTCGATACGCCCCTTATTTTACACTGATATCATATTGATATGCTTTCTCGTGTATCGATACGCTCTTTCTTTTACCTGCACAATGGCTCTTTCTATTTTCAGGCCCGTACCGATATGGCCTCCCGTATATCGATACGGTTGGTTGCAATTAAGCATTTATTGTAGGAAAAATGCAGCCCAACGGCTATATTTATGATGGAAACTACCCAAACAGCTAGAAATCAATGAGAATGTATAAAAGCAAGCCTCCAAAGCCTCGGCAATAACAATTGAACTTATTTACAACATCCAAGCATATATCCAAACCCTTGAGCTTAAAGAGTCAAATTCTTGTACCCTACTTGTTGTAATTTTCATTGTTTACATTTCTTTCAAGTTTGGGGAGAGTTTGTTTGTAATTTTGGCAACAAATCAATCTTGTGAGAGATACTTTTAAGTTCGCCATTTCTTCTTTGTAAAGAGAGAGTCTTGGTTAATCTTTGGGTAGAAAGATTAACCGGTTTGTAAAGGTTTCCTCCTAAGCCTAAAAAGGGGAAGAATATCTAGTGGATAATTGTTCAAAATCCTTAGTGGGAGCTAAGGTAGTGGATGTAGAGCTTATTCGAAGCTTGAACCACTATAAATCGCCTTGTCTTCAATTTTTATCTTTTCAATTTGCTCCTTCCAATTTTAAAGTGCCAATTCACCCCCTCTTGGCCAATTACACATCGATTGATCCCCTCAACACATTTGAAATAAAATCCATCAATTAAATAGCATTATCACAATAATACATGAATTAAAAGATAATATTTTATACTTTTAATTTCAGAATACTCAAAAAATAAGATCCAAATTTAAGTAAAATTATCTCGTACTACATTAAAATATCCACAAGCCCTCAAAGGGCTTAACTAGTCCAAACATTCACATCGCTCCTATCATATCAACTTAATTTATTCAATAATTACCAAGTAGCGTCTTGTATATAAACATATATCACACTTCGTAACCCATAAATATGGGATATAAGCTTTTCCCTTTTCCTTAACTCAATTTATAAGCCTACTTTGAGCATCAATTTCTCATTCATCACTCACCCATTTTGAGCGTATGAGATATTGTTGTAAAAGTCTCATGGAGTAGAATATGAAGATGTAATTTCATTATTCAAACCTCTACCTTTACCCATAGAAAATATGCCTCAAAGTTTCCACTTTATCGTATTCTTTCCAACAAGGTTGTCAGGTTCTACGGAAGATGAATTACGAAATTTGGATGACTAAACATGTTTATATATATTAAACAAATTATTGAGTTTTTGAATGACAAAATTTTTTAAAAATAATATAAATCAATTTCATGAAATTTTAACATTTTATCCATTGTAAAAGTAATTTATTAACAATTTTTATAAAATTCTAAAATTAATAAATTATATCAGTCATAAAAAACTATAATGATAATTTTTTGGCAAGTCTTAATTCTAATCTTAACCTGTGTAAAGGGAAGGGGAATGGAGACTCTAGGGGAATGAACGGGGGTTCTCCTAGTGGGTCTAAAACATATAACTTAATGGAATATGAGGGAACAAAGATGAATAGCTTGACCAACCGGTCAGATGTGACTGCTCAATTATAATGATAATTTTGAAACAATGTCAATAAATATTGTCCAATTAACTTGGTTTTAGGCACTACTTAGCTATTAAATTTTTTTGGACACATATGGTTCCTAAACATGCCTTAGGTATCTAATTGATAGGTCCGTAAATGAAGTGAATGAACACGAAATAGGTTATGTTCATGTTCATTCATTTAATTTTAATTGAACAAACGAACGAACACGAACAACTAAATGAACATAATTTCTTGTTTGTGTTCGTTCATTAAGAAATGTAGCTTGTTCGGGGCCGTTCATTAAAATGATAAACGAACACAAACGAACATTGATTACTGTTTAATTTCTTATTTCATATTTTTAATATATATTTTTAAAATTTCTAAATATAATATCTTTGTTAAGAAAAATAATAAATATAAATGGACATATGTGAATAAATTTAAACGAACGTAATCGAACGAGCATAAACGAATGGATTACCAAACGTTCATGAGTGTAAATAAATGAACAAGCCTTTTATTCGTGTTTGTTCATTTAATTAAACGAACAAAAAATCGTGTTCATGTTTATTAGTTTAATAAATAAATGAAGTCGAACGGTACACGAATGGTTCGCTGAACATTCAATTCGTTTACAGCCCTACTAATTGATATTTCAACTTAAAAACAATAACATGCATTATTAAAAAATTTAACGTCATTAAAATTTTATTGACATGTCACATTAATTAATCAATAAATGTCACGTGTCTTCAAAAATGAACATTAACTTAGCTTTTATGCCTATTATATCAACAAAGATGTCTATTTTCTAAAAACAAGTGGCGTCAAATGGTTGATCGGAGGTAACATGTCAATAAAATTTGAGAATAAATTTAATTTCGTTAGGTACTCTTGCTACTCAAGTTTCTTTCATAATCAAATTATTTATCCTATAAATATGTAATGTGACTTAGGGTTTTAAGAGAGCAAAATAAGAAAGTTGCAGATATGTTTAGCCACAAAATTCATTATCTTGTATCCTTTTGACATTATAGTGAATTTTTTCATTCTCTGTAAGTAATTTTTCTTGAAATGATTTTCCACGTAAAATCTTATTGTTTTATTGTACGATCATTATAATTTTCGTTGTCATATATCGCCACCGAGATCATTATAATTTTCTTTGTCATATATCGCCACCGATTCTAGTAACTACTCATTTTTTTTACTCCCAACCAACAAAGCTAAAAGGATCAATCGATCGGAAAGATCGATCCCAACGATTTCAGTAGCTATCCAATTGTTGACTCCAAATCAACTAAGCTAAAAGGATCGATCCCTTGTTTTAGAGGATAAAACCCTATAATGGAATGATTGATCTCTTGCCCTTTTTAATACTCAAAATTTTGATGTTTTGCCAATTTACTTTTACACCCTCAAAGTTTTTCAAGAATTTATAAATATGTCATTTTAAAGTTAAAAAATACATTTTTCAATATATTTAATATCACATTGTTTTGATATTGTATTGTAACATCTCTGATTCGATCTTATTTTTGGGTCGGTTCGTGAGTGTTACACCATTTCTTTAATATTGTAGAAGTTTAGAAAGTTGGGAAAAGGGCAATCCTTAGCTTAGAAAAAAAAAACCCTCTTTAAGCTCGGTTATAATGTCCTCCCTACCTAACGAGAAACGTACCTCTTATCCTAAAACGATCGGAAATCTATTTTTTATAAAATAATTTAGTGTTTTTTTGATAATATGCATGTCTGTCTTACGATTCATGTTTGGGGTAAGAGATTATCCTTCTCAACAATGTCGTCCTTAAAGTTTGAATTTATACTCTCTCCTTAGAAATACAATGTGTCTTAACAATTCATCCAACACTTGTTGGTGTAAAATAACTTAGTTAAAAGTGAGTAAGAGGGGGCATGAATAGTACATTGCCCCTCTCATGAGAAAGATAAAATATAATAAAATTCAATTTATAAAAGTAGAACTTCTAAATAAAATAAAGTTAAAAATACATGTTTCATTATAAATCGTTAATATATCGAACAAAAAATATAACTCGGTTAAAGATATCACACAACCCATACATTCGACTCTCGATTCGGTTAAGCAAGCAAATTAAAGAACAAAGATACTCAAGGTTGGACAAAAATCTTCGATCTTTTTTTAGTATCTTTTTTTCTCCAACACTTTAAATTTTAAGTTTTACTCTAAATTTTAAATCATAAACTCTAAATTTTACACTCAATATTCTAAATCCTAACTCTAAACCCTAATTTTAAACCTTAAACTTAATTTTAATGATAGAATATAAATAAAAACACTAAAAAAAGACAAACGATTTCTGCTCATCAAATTTAACATTTTCAAATTAGATTATTATCGAAACGGTTAATCATCGCTAAACTTCAGATAAAAAAATCAACCAATCAGATATCATACTTTTGGAACGTTACACTAATATGATATTTATGACCTTATTTATTTATTTACCTAGTGATTGAGATTTTCACCCTTAACATCGTACTTTCATATTAAAAAAATTTACCACTTAGCCAAATGCAAACTCTTTTTTTCTTAATAAAATATGATAAAAACTTTATTCAATTAACTTGGGTTCAATTGTAAACAATCATTATGTAAACGAGTCAAAGTTGTATATACAGTTGTAACTATTCTTTGAATTTTCTTCCCGAATGACATTTGTAATTTAATTCTTCCTAATCAAAGTTGTGAAAAGACAAAAATAGAAGGATAATAAACAACGAAAAAAATTAATATACAGGTATTAGTTTATGGTCTAAAGTTGAGGGGTTAAATTGTAGTGTTTAGAATTTAGGGTATAAGGTTTAGTTTTTAGTGTTAGGGTTAGGAATTTAAGATTTGAGTTTTATAGTGTAAATATGTAAGCTTGTGTAAAATTAGTTTTACACAACTTGTGTATCGAAATTTTGCCCATAAGCAACACTGATTTTTTTTAAATAACAACACAGAATTCTTTTAAGGTCTGTCATAATTGTAACACCCTCGACCCGGATGTCACATTTGGGCCTCAAGCCCAAACCAAAACCATAAAATTTCTCAAATTCGATTTAGCCCAAAAGTGTATTCCTCGAAAATATTTAAAGCCAACAGTTGAAAATATGGTTAAATAATCAAAACGTTACAAGGGAGCTCTACTTAAATTAAAACATTTGAATATTCAATTTGATTAATACAGTTTCAAAAAATAAGAGTTACAGACTCCACCACATAAGGTCTTATGAATACATAGCCCACACACAAGTGTCGTACTCTGGAGTTCACCACCTGCTAGAATCTCATACCGATAGTACTCCTCGATCCCATGATCTGACGATCAACCTACGCACAAAAGCAACAATTTTGAGCGTTGAGCTTACAAAGCTCAATAGTACACATCTACTCTACCATACTTCATGTTAATCATAAACATAAGCATGCAAGCTAGTACGAGCAATAAGAAGAGATAAATAAGCATGTGGCGCTACCACTAGTCACCTAAACATATGCTCTCATCATAGAAATCATTATATATGGCACACAAGGCCCAACCATACTCAAAACATGGCAATATAACATCATATAGACATGACGCTACCCAAACGTATAGCATGGCATGAAAGCATAAGCTTCACGCAGCACATAAACATTATACCACAATATAGAAGTGAAGTTAGGGACAATTAAGCATCGGGATACATACACTCTATGGGGTGAGGCCCGCGACCACTAAGCATTGGGATACATACACCTATGCTCGGAATCTCTCGTCGAGCATCTTCAAATGAGGCTTATGTCCACTAAGCATTGGAATCCTACATTCGAGAATCTTCCAACAATGATGCTGCAACACACTTATTCTCTCACTGGGTATTCGGATCCCATCAATCAAGATGACTCGACTACCTACGTGTCCATATTAGCACAAAGCAAAGACACATCTACCACACAACACACAACATCATACGATCCACCAAGGATTCCTATGGTTGCTATTATAATCAAGACACCCAACATTTACGAAGTTATTAATTATTATGAAAATGTACATTAATCATCCTCATTAATTATCTCTAATAATCCACATTATCTCATTAATGTTCCACTTCAATTTCCATATTTTATTAACATTATAGATTATTTCGTTTAATGAGTATCAATACTCAAACACGAGTATTGATATGGTACCTATAGGTATCGGTACTCACACATGTACTGATACTGATATGGCTTACTAGAAATCCTCAATTTCCATAAGTACCGGTATGGGTCGACCCGTACCGATACGACCCCCAATCGCGTACCAGTACAGCTGAAGCTTGTAACGATACCCTACACACGAGTTCATATTATTTCCTTGAATTACAATTTTACAATATTTTAATCGAACCCTAAAGGTTATGAAAGTCATTAGGGTTTGTTTGCTAGCGCATTAGATCAATTAATATTAATAACTGAGTTCATAATCATTTATTCGAGCATTACGATTATTTATCCCTTACACACAATATCCATCGAATCACGCTAATCTATTTGAACAAGCAAACAAAGCATCACAATAATTAACCAATCAATAATCAAATAATCATACGAGTATCTCAAATGACCCTAAATGATCTCTAAAGCCTTTATGAGTCTCATCATATTTGCAACATCATCACGCATCTCAACGATATCAAATCTCATACTATCGGTCTCCAACATGCATATTCATCGTCTACCTATTTTGAAGATACTAACATGCAAAAGAAATTAAATTTATGATGCTCATGAAGCAATAGAAGTTCGAGGCGTACTAACCTTAAGCCAAAGCAATAAATCCCCATCCAAGCTTCTTCAATCATCTCTTTAATTCCAATATTCGAGTCCATCAAATCCTCGGATAAAACAAATACGACTACATAAGCCAAAAGAGACAATCATACTACTTTAGAGGTAAAACACATAAAAATAGCTTACTGAGTTCGAATTTGGCAAAACAGACTTTGCCAACGGACTCAGAACATCGAGAAACCCTTGGGTAGGGTCTCTCAGAAAAAGTCAATGGCAGCGGCTGGCTCAGTGAGGCTCGGATGGTTGGCTTAGCAGGCCGACTCAGCTCGGCTTGGCAGGCCGACTCAGCTCGGCCCAACCACTTCCCAGCTTAGTAGCTGGATAAGCTGCACTCTCGGCCGGACGTCGCCTACACGCGTGTAGCTGTGCGTGCGGTAGCTTCCGTTGGCCAGATGGCGAACGCCCAGATTAACTCTCTTGATGTCGGTGAACATGCTGGCAACCTCGATTTTGTGTTTCAAGCACTCGAACCTCCTTATTTGAACAACCCAAAACTTCACTCCATTCACCCCCTTCATGGCGGCTCTAACAATGATGCCACGACCACTGGCTGATTCGTCTCGGCTAGATGAACACGATGATGGTGGAAGTGTCGAAATTGGACACTCCGATAATGGTAGATCGAACTTCAAAGTTTGAGGAAGAATAACAAAAAGAGAGAGAAAGAAAAGATGAAAAAGGGAGAGAGAGGGAGGAGAGTATAAAATCTAATTTTCTCACTCTCTTCCACACCCCTTTAATTCAAACTATCCTCCTCCAAAACATCACGGTAAAAATGCATCTTAAACCCCTAATCTCTCACCCTTTCACAAAATGATCACCACTCCTCAAATTAAATCCTTAAATTTAAAATATCAAACATGTATTTTAGATCTGAACTCAACTAAATTTCCAGGTCATTACAATAATACTTCAGATATTTGAATGACCCCAAAAATAAAAAAAAAATCATTTGCACCCTTTAATTTGTTTTTTAAATGTTATTAGATTTTGAGCCGTTTCGAATATTTCAAGGCCCTGAATGAAAACTCAAAAATGAATTTTGTAGAATGAAAGCATATTTCATTACCTTGAACAATTAATTTACTATTTTATTAACAAACTCTTATTTCCATTGTTTTGTTTAGAAAACACCTTAGATACAACTAAAACAATAAGGAGAAACCACTAACTTATAAAATTACCACTTGAAAAATTATTGAAGTTATAAAGGAAAAGGTGAGACCCTGAACGAGGTGAGACCCTGAACGAGCGCTCATGTTACTCCTTATCTAAGACGGTCCTTATTAGACCCCTTCAAATATTAAAGAAACGAAATAACAAAATTTACGGTCGAAATCATATGTTATATATATAATAGACTTAAGGGTATTATAAGAAGCCCTTGAACTTTTGAAAAAAAAATCAATTAAGCCATTGAACCAAGAAATTGAATTAATTAAAGCCTTTGACCAATTTGACCATTAAATCTTGATAGATTTTTTGATATGTTGGTGTAGTACATCTTTTCACGGTGTTTCTACTTGACATTTTTAAAAAATATTTATTTATGTGATTTTTTAAAAAATATAAAAATTCCCAGTCGAAGCAATGGACTAATTGAGCTATAATCAAATGCATGGTGCATAGCCCTAATTGCATTCCAAGGCACCCTCTCTGGCCGCTTCCGAAAGGGATGATGTCACGATTCAACTAGAAAACAAGAATTTTTCAGAGATTTGAGGTAGACAGAAATAGAGAAATTAGAAGGATTGAGAGAAGAAAGTAAGAGAGGCGGAGTTTTCATTCAATATTCTCAATAAGGCTTACAGTCGACCCCCCAAAACCCTTAAATCAACCTAAGGGTAAAACGACCCCGTATTATCTATGGACAAGAGCCTCAACGCACTGTTTCATTAAAACTAAATTAACAACCAACAAAACTGAAATTAAATAAAATTAAAACAAAATTTCAAACCCCAACGGTTACTTGCATAATTCCAGCCTTGACAATACTTTTCCCTTGCAAACAATCATTGACCTCAAGGATTGAACTGAGGAAATTGTTGTTGCAGCAAATGTAGAACCTCCCAGGTGGCATCCTCAGGGAAAGAATTTGACCATTCAACTAACACTTCCGTCACTGCTCTATTTCCCCTCTTCTTAATCCTTCGGTCTATAATCTTCACTGGTTCCTTGCTAATACTCCCATCTGGATCTATCACTGTAGCTCAATCTGTACTAACTCAGATCCCACCTTCTTTTTCAACTGTGACACATGGAAAACAGGATGGATCTTGGAATTGACAGGAAGTTGTAACCTATAAGCTACTTTCCCCACTTTGTCCACAATCAGAAAAGGTCCAAACTACTTGGGGCTTAATTTCTGGCAATTTCTAGACATTACATATTGCTCTGTAAGGTTGCAGTGTCAAAAAGACCCACTCCCCAATCTGAAACTCACAGTCAGTCCTTCCCTTGTCAGATTGAGATTTTCATTATGTCTTGAGCCCCTTTTCATGTGAAACTGTAGCATTTTGATGGCAGCCTCCCTTAATTGGAGACTACTATCCACAGTTGTCACCATTGACTCTCCTGCCACATAAGGTAAGTCAACTGGAGGGGACTGTCCATACACAGCCTGGTATGGTATCACCTGAACGGCCGTAAGAAATGTGGTATTGTACCACTATTCTGCTAAGTGAATCCAATTGGCCCATTCCTTAGGTCTCTCTCCTGTCATGCATCTGAGGTAAGTTTCTAGGCATTGGTTTACTCTTTCAGTCTGCCCATCAGACTGAGGATGGTAAGCAGTAGATGACTTTACAGTAACCCCCAGCTTACTCATCAACTCTTTCCAAAACAGACTCATGAATATTTTATCCTTATCACATACTATATCCTGAAGTAAACCATGTAATTTAAAGACATTTTCAAGAAATATCTGAGCAATATATTTAGCAGTACAAGGATGTGATATTGCTATAAAATGCCCATACTTGCTCAATCTATCCACCACCACCAGAATGCTATCTTTCTTCCTTGAAAGAGGTAGTCCTTCAATGAAATCCATGCTGACAGATTGCCAAATTGTGGCAGGAACATGAAGTGGTTGTAGCAGCACCTTAGGATGTTTTAACTCCCCCTTGCACCTTTGACACACCATGCACTCCCTCACAAAGTTCTTAGCTTCCCTCCTTAGTCCCTTCCAATACAAAACAATGGTTATCCTTTTAATGGTGGCATGGGCTCCTGAATGGCCTCCAATGGCACTCCCATGAAAGAATTGGATTAATTCTTTCCTAAGGGTAGGGTCACTCCCCACAACTAATTTATCTTTTCTCTTCAAAAAGTTGCCATTCCAGTTGTATTTTTTGTGTTTCAAGCTGCTTTCTCCCAGTTCTTTGATAATCTTCAGAAGTTTCTCATCATTCTGCCAAGATGTAATAATCTTGTTCCTCATCTTAGTGTCTATTCGACTGACTCCCATAGTTGATAAGCTCCCAGACTCAGGTTTCCTTGATAACACATCAGAGCTACTACATTATATGCTCATTTCCTGTACTGCACCTCATAACTGTATCCCATCATTTTCACCACCAAATTTTGTTGAAATGGAGTAATGGCCTAATTTTCAGACAGGAACTTCAAGCTCTGGTGATCTGTTCTAATTATAAAATGCTTGCCAAGTAAGTAAGCTGGCCATTTTTTTACAACCATCAACACTGTCAGCATTTCTTTTTCATACACAGAAAGTCCTTGATGCTTAACCCCTAGACCTTTACTGAAAAAGGCAAGAGGTTTACCTCTCTGAACCAACACAGCACCCACTCCTAAGTTAGAAGCATCTGTTTCCACTATAAATCCCAAACTGAAATCTGGTAGTGAAAGAACTAGTGCAGAAGTCACAGCCTTCTTCAAAGCTTCAAAGGCTACTTCCTCCTCTTTTTCCCACTTCCAAGCCTCTTTCTTTAGTAAATTGGTTAAAGGTATGGCCAAGCAACCATACCCCTTGACAAACCTCCTGCAATATCCAGACAACCCCAAGAATCCTCTTAATTCTTTAACTGAAGTGGGAACTGGCCAATCTAAAATGTTGTTCACCTTATATGGATCTATTGCTATATGACCTCTGGAGATTACATACCGCAAGTACTGTACTTCCACAGCCCCAAAACAACATTTAGATAGCTTAACATAGAGCTGATTTGTACTCAAGATTAGCAAGACTTCTTGTAAATGTAGCAAATGAGAATTCCAATCAGAAGAATATACTAATATGTCATCGAAAAACACTAAGACATATTTTCTCAATTGCTTTTTAAAAACCTTGTTCATCAGCCATTGGAATGTAGCAGGTGCATTAGTGAGGCCAAAGGGCATCACAAGGAACTTATAGTGCCCCTCATGAGTTCGAAATGCAGTCTTGGGAATATCTGCATCTCTCATTCTGATTTGGCAGTACCCTAACCTCAGATCTAACTTGGAGAAAAACATGGCAGCTCCCAGTTCATCCAAAAGTTATTCGATCACAGGCATTGGGAAGCTATCTTTAATTGTGATTTGGTTTAATCTCCTATAATCCACACACATTCGCCACCCTCCTTCCTTCTTCTTAACCATTACTATAGGGGAAGGAAGAGAGCTACTGCTATCTCTAATAATCCCAGATTGCAACATCTCCCCAATTAATTTTTCAATCTCATCCTTCAAGTTAGTTGGGTGTCTGTAGGGTTTGATTTTCACTGTAGCCTTCTCATCTATCAATTCTATCTTGTGTTCATGGCCTCTATCAGGAGGTAATCCTTTTGGTTCCTCAAAAACCATACTGAACATCTGCAGCAGTTCTTGAATCTCCACAGGTAACTGTTCAACCATCTGCTTCACTTCAAGTTAGGGGCTCAACATCCACAGAGCAGCAATACATGGTCCCTGGTTGCTCCTTAGCAGCTTGTGACAAGTTCTGGAGTCCATCACTTTTAACTCCAGCTTGCATTCCTTTCAACCAAATATCCGAGCCTTCATACCTGAATCCCATTTGTAAACCAGCAAAATCCCACTGAATTACTCCCAATATAGTGAGCCATTGTACTCAAGCACCATGTCACATTTTTTTAATGGTAATATCAAAAAATCAACAACAAAAACCTTCCCCTGAACTTCACATCTCACTGCTTGGCATTGCCCCAATGTGGTTAGCACATTCCCATCTACCACTATAACTCTAAATTGGCTCTTTTTATCCACAGCCAGTCTCATTTTCTTCACTACTGCAATACTCAAAAAGTTATGAGTACTCCCAGAATCCACCAATGCTACACAAGGAATTCCATGGATCTTGACAGTCAATTTCATCGTCTCCCAGTTAGCAGATCCCCACATTGCATTTAAGGAAAGAACAGGGCCTTCTTCCTTTGAGCTTTCAGTAATTCCCACAACAGCAGGTTCCTCACAATCCAGGAAAACTTCTTGTTCACCTTCGTCTTCAGCACCTTCCACCACAATCTGATACAACTGAGTTTTGGCACACTTGTGCCCTGGTGCATATTTTGCAGCACACCAGAAACACAAACCTTTCTTTCTTCTATCTTCAATCTCACTAGCTGACAGCATCTTCTCTCCAGTTCTTTGATTCCCGGAATTTTCCACCTTGGTGTTTGTAGGACTCAGCAAACTTGGGGTAGAGTATTTTGAAGAGCCAGCACCAGCCATGTTCCCAGTACCCACTGATCCTTTCAATATGCTACTGCCAGGCCTAGAAGGAATAGATACGGACAAAGGAGAACTATCCTTCCATGATGATTGTGAGAACTGTTTCTTTTGCCCAGATGAAATCATAGCTTCAACATGTTTGGCCAAATGGAAGGCATCCATTAATGTCTTTGGTTGCAATAACTTAACCATGGGGCTAATGTCAATTCTGAGGTGGTTCTTAAACAAGCTTAACACATAATCGTTAGGCAATTGAACTTGATTTAACAATTGTATAAAATCATCATAATATTGCTCTACTATTTCTAATTGTCTTAGAGCAATTAATTCTGCAAATGGATCAGAAAATCCTTCAGGAGCAAATCTATCTCTCAACATTCCCAAATATTTATTCAAACTAACCTATTTAAAGTCTTCCTGTGATTTCGCCACAAATTGATGCCACTAGAGAGCTTTACCCTCAAGATGCAACATAACCACTCGAACCTTAGTTGCATCCGGCACCATCTCATCCTCAAAATATTGCTCCAATTTCGAATACCACCCTTTGAACTCCGTCCCATCAAACTTAGGGCACGGAAGCCTATAAGCAAAATTATAGGACTGTGGAATGGCTCCTTGCTGCACGACCTGGGTCTCGCTAGTATCAGCTACCAAAGTAAGTTCCTTCTTGCTGCCCTTCGTGTCTTCAACAACCACTACATCAAAAGCAGAAGCCGTACTCTTCTGACCCAATTACGGTGAACCCAAGACTCCGGTGTGTTGGGCCAACATCTCACTTACATCAATTTTCTTACCCAAAGCAATCTCCAACATCTTGTGCAAGTTATCCAACACTGGCGACTGCATATCCTAGAAACAGTCATTGATAGAGCTTTCCAAACGCTAAACATTTTCCTGGATCTTTGTTGTCACTAATAGCCAATCAAGTACGGCCACCGTTGTTGAAGCCTCTGTGGTAGTCGCCTGAGTTGCCATGGCCGATTGGACCGTCTGACTGCGAGTTTCCACCATGATTCCCTGGATCGTAACCTGACTCTGATACCTTTGTCACGATTCAACTAGAAAATAAGAATTTTTTAGAAATTTGAGGTAGAGAGAAACAGAGAAATTAGAAGGATTGAGAGAAGAAAGTAAGAGGTAGAGTTTTCATTCAATATTCTTGATAAGGCTTACAGTCGACCCCCAAAACCCTTAAATCAACCTAAGGGTAAAACGACTTCGTATTATCTATGGACAAGAGCCTCAACGCACCGTTTCATTAAAACTAGATTAACAACCAACAAAACTGAAATTAAATAAAATTAAAATAGAATTTCAAACCCCAACGATTACTTGCATAATTCTAACCTTGACAGATGAGTTGGAAATTATGTCCTCGAAGGTCTATGTTGCTAGCCTTGAATCTTTCCAAGAAGAACTCTTCTACATCGTCCGACCACACTTTGCAATCTATCCCCATCGACCAAGTATTCACCATGATTCTCGACTTCTTCGGTATGAAATATCCGTTAACGGTGATATCTTCCATCGACTCGTGTGGAATTAAGAAGGGCACCACCGGGTGCGACCTAAAATGCTCTTTGGTAGCCATGCCCAAGTACGTAAGTTTCGGTAGATCCGACTCTTCTACCATTCTATTCCTTCCGACCATCCTTTCTAGCTCTTACTGAAGACCGAACATCACTCGAGGATGCCTTACAAGTTCTGAAAGTGTCCACTCGATGGCCGTAGTTGTAGTGTCGAACGAAGCTGCCACCATGTCCACCATTATGGCCTTGGTGTTTTTTCTATCAATTATGGACGGTTGCTCTTCATCTTTAGGGTTCATGTGCGTATCCAACAACGAAACCAACACATAGACAAAATCGGTATAAGGTTTTTGCTCCTCATGTTTGGTCCCTTGTTTATGTTCATCTATTATTTTGTCGAAAAATGCGTGAAGGCCATTGCTCGTCCTCTTAAGCCTTCTTGCTTGTCCCTGTAATACATAGAAAGTAAAACAGACGTTAAAGATAATAAAAATAAAATGCTTAATATAAAAATATTTTATTATACTTACTTTTTGTTTTACGCTTTTAACGTTTTTTTATAAAAGGCGTCTAATGTTTTCTATTGTCATTTTAAGTGTCTAACGTTTCACAATGTAACATTTTATGTTAAAAAAAATGACATTTAATCATTGTTTGACACCTGTCTTTGATTTTTGTTTATTTTGGTTTGTTATAAAAAAATCTAAATTTTTTATATTAAAAAGTCCTAAAATTCTTAATTTCTCAAAAAACCATAACTTCACAAAACTCCCAAATATTTAACCATAAATCTCAAAATCTCTATGATGTCATTGTCGATTTTTACGCTATTATCGTCATAATAAAGTCTCTTTCTCTCGGCGACGTTGTTCATCATTCGTTGTTCGTTCGTCCGTCGTCCATCACTTGATTGATTGCATTTGAAGTTTGATGTTCAACGTCCTATTGGCAGAGGCGGATGTAGTGAACCCTGATAGGGAGCATCTCCATCCCCAATTTTGATAAAAACAAGTCTAATTTAGTGTTGCTTTTGGTTAATTTTGCTCATCCATTTCAGAAGAATTTTTTTGAACCTCCGTTCTTGAATTTTTAGATTCTCCACTGTTTATTGGCATGTCATTTGTCAATTTCCGATGATGTAAGAATGAGACATTCGATAATAGGGACCTGACGCCGAAAGAAGTCAGCGGTGACCATTGGTTCCGCGGCAACAACAATTGAATTTAAGAATCTATGGATTTAGGTTAGAAGTTTTAGAAATTAGTGTTATTTTTTTGTTTTTTATTGAAATTAAAAAATTTATTTTTTAAAATAAAATAAATTAAAAAAATTCACTTGTCACACTCTATGTAGTTAACATATTTTACCGATGATCGGAAGCGGGGAAGGACCCGGTGGCATTTTTCGGCCATTTTTGTTGTGGTTTTTTAACCGGAATAAGTAGAGAAATGAGCAGAGAGTTCCGAAGAGGACCAAGAGCAAAGCTAACGTTGAAGAAGACATTTTTGTGAGCGAGTTGCAAACTCCGGTGGTTGGCAACTAAGAGTCACAACTGGGTAGCTAATGTATAGGCAATTTTAAGTGAAAAAAACCTAATAAATAATTATTTAAAGAAATGACCCCTCAGAACTTTATTTAGAAAAATGACCCCCAACTCTGCCACGTATGAAGAACTCGCGTTCTACGCAAAGCGAGTTATGCCTCGCTATCTGCGAAAAGCGAGTTGTTCTTACGTGGCATAGCTTTTCAGAATAATGAACTTAACAGGACCTCGTGCTCTGCAAAACGTGAGGTCCCCGAGAATTTGAAGAGCCGGCTGAATTTATCACGGGCTGTTTAATGGAACTCGCTTTCTGCAGAGAGTGAGTTCTTTATAAATCGGGGTAGTAGAACAAGCGTTCATAGGCATGTTCGATCCATATTTCGAGGCTATTAATCATATAATTTCAGTAAACGGCGAGTTTAGGTGTGTAGTAGTGGAACTTGTCTTTCATTCGACACTAATATGGGCAAGTTCGGTGCGTTGTAAACCGGGTAAAATTCGTGTTGAAAACGGTACCATATCTTGTTTTTGTGAATGATCGAAAAGTTAAAAGGGCGTGATAATCTTTTTCGGTTTATTTATCGGGTTTTTAATGTACGTTTATTATCGCATTTTTTGACCTTGTAGGTGTTGTGGAGGAACTTGGCTACCATTTGAGACTAACGTTGGAGCGTGTGATACATGGAGAAGGGTATAAATTTTGCATTAAAAATGGTTCGAAAGCGTGGTTTTCTGCAGGAAAGACAAGGCGGAAAGACAACTTTTAAAACCAATGAGACCTTGTTATTTCAACATAAACTTATATTACATCCGTAGAAAGTTGTAACTCGTTACTAGTATTACATTTCAACATAAACTTATATTACATTCATAGAAAGTTGCTACTGGAATACGCTTATCATATTCTATCCGAAACCCGCGAAAAGCTGTAACCCTACCATTATCAGCTTGAAGTTCGGGTTGGAATACAACTTCTGTTATGACCCCGATCAAAGATGACACCCCCACCGAAGAGGGCATTTTGTATATTACCGCGCCGGGGTCATCATTGGCCAATGTTTCCCTACACATTCTCATTCTTCATGATGTGGGCAATCCTAGATATTGAGGTATACCTCATTACGTTGCATTTTACACCAAGATTCCATCATCAGCGCGAATGGTAGGAGCTTTGGCTGCGGTTACCTTCTCGAGTATCGTGATTTGTCGTTCAACTTGTAGGTCTGACCTCGTTCAAATATGATGCAAATGCTCGGAGCTCTGGGCATGTACTCAAGATGCAACTACATATACCAACAAATCACAATACTCGAGAAACCTCTTAGCCAAAGTATTTTTCGAGTATGTGATTTGTTGTTATTGGTAGCTACAATAGAAGCGAAATATTCTCTGAAACTACCAGATTGCAACTTCGGGGGGTATTTATTGAGGGATCTCGCGTTCTGTGAAGAGCGATTTCTTCCAGGATTCCTGACATGGCAGGGATCCCGCGTTCTGTGAAGAGTGAGTTCTGTCAGGATTCCTGACGTGTTAGGAATCTCGCGTTCTGTACAGGCGAGTAGTGGGTTGAAAATTAAAAAAATAATAAATAACAACAAACACTAGCAAACAAAAAGTATCATATCATAAGATATTAATAAATAAAACCCTAAAATTAATATGAGCAAATCGTACGCAAAACATAGAAAATAAAAATCAAATAAAAAAATTAATGTTCAATATACTCAAATACAATAAATTAAAAACGAAATAAAAAATTGAGTTCAATATATTCAAATACAATAAATTAAAAACCAAATAAAAAATTGAGTTCAAATTCAATAAATTGAAATACAACAAACACTTAGTTCACGCGAGGGCCCGAGCGATTAGGACACTTGTTAATCGTATGTCCGGGATTTCTACATGCACTGCAAAGTTTCTTTTGTTAGGTTATTTCTCTATGTTCGACCATGTCCTCCGCACAGTAAATCCGTGTCGATCATGGACGTCCCTTATTTCGTAGTAGTGCAGGATCTGGGCGTATGGTCGGTTCATCATCAACGGCGTACGAATCAATTTCATTTTCGATGGGAGAAAACTCTTTTTCGTAAACCTTTAATACCATTTCCAGTAAGTATACCGGATCAAGCACTTGCATGTAGTGAATTTGTTGGGAAGAACAAGAAGCAATGGCGTGTGCGCACGAGTATTTGAATGTTTGGAAGACTCCGCAGTCACAGATTCTCTTCCTTAGATCTACCACGTTCGTGTTGTGTTGTATGCCTTCCAATGGCCTCAAAAATTCTGAAACATGAAACAAATGGCCTTCTCGAGAGAAGGGGTTGCAGTCATCGCATTTGAATGGTGCGCATAGGTTTGCAATTTTTAAAGAAGTTCGATGGACTTTGTGGCCATCTGTCACGTAATCAGTTGATTGCCTTTACAAGGTTGCAAATAGGGTAGACAAACGATAGTAGGTCGCTTTGACAACGAAAGTGATAGACAAATGCCGCACTCTCTTGAGAGCTGAGTTTACCGCCTCAGTCAAGTTCATTGTCATGTGACCATATCGTTTACCCCCAGCATATGATCGAAGCCATTTTTCCTTCGGGATTTTGGTAAGGTACCATGTGCCTTTGTCATTCCTAGCTCTCAGTCCTTCGAACAGCTGGTCTACCTCATGTACGTAATGCGAGTTGCCTAGGGAATGACAAACACCTAGTTAGGGATGAACAATACATACAAAGATATCGTAAACGTAGAGGACGTAAAAGATGTACCCATTCGAAGCACCATAGCACGTTTATCTTGGTTCTTGTAGATCTACAAGTAGTTGGTCGCAATGTGTCGTAAGCAGTAACGGTGGTAAATATGGGGAGGCTGCCAAGTTTAGCCCAAACCCTCTATTGCATACTTGATCGCATTGGATCTGTTGAAAATATCACATATCCCATCATCCCTTTCCCGCATTACATGAGAAAGAACATGTCTCCGTTGGTTCTTAAGGAAGAACTGCCAAGACTCGAGATCCTCCTTTTCAACTATTGCGAAGGCTACAAGAACGATTTTCTGATTGCCGTCTTGTGCAACCGCCAAAAGTAAGACCCGTGTATATTTCCCGTACAACCAAGTACCGTCGATATAAAAGAATTGACAAACACCTGGTAGGACACGATCATTTTCGTATGCCAAAGACGTCTCAAGTTTCACAACCGTATGGGTATGTGTTTCTGCATCATTTTTAGCCACGGGCGCAACTCGTTGTAAAATTCCTCCCATTGGCCAAATAGTTTTTGTATGGCCTGTCATCTTGCATACCATGCTTTCGGGTATTCAGGAATGTAGTCGTACTGATTTTTTGCTGCAGCGATACAGGTGGCAACCGTCACACGAGGATTTGCTTTGACCAGTGGCATGAAGGTATCGCATAGGACGTGCACATCCAAGTTCTTGTGATCCTGACTTAGGCTACTCACGGTGCATGTATGAGGCCCATCCAGTTTCGTGATTCTCCACATCCCGTTCAGCATCTTCAAGGATGATACACGAACCCTCCACTCACATCCCTCTTTCTTGTGAGCGCACTTCGCATGTATAAGGCCCATGCTTCCTAAAATATTTTATATTATGACAAAATTAAATAACTATAGAAAATTTATTAGTAATACAACTTATATATGTAACAGATTTTCAGATTACTAAAAACTTTTATCTTCTACTATATTTAATTAATTTATATACCAATTGAGTTTAAAATTTTAACAAACTTTTAGATAGGGGCATTAATTAGTAATACAACTTATATATTAATATAATTTAAATACCATTTTTTCTCTACCTCTTATAAAATTTAAATACCATAATTTACTTTATGACTATTTGATTTCAAAGATTCGACATTAATTACGATTTCTATTTAAGGAATCAAATATTTTACCAACTTTATATAATAATTTAAGGAATAATTTAATGGACGGTTTCTGAGAAATAAAGAACCTCGCGTTGTGCATAACGCGAGTTCTCTTTTGACCGTTCAAGATGCTCTTTGAAAAGTCAAATGACACGTCTCTTCAAAGAAACTCGCTTCCTGCGTAACACGAGGTCTTCGGTATCTCGCTTTCTACAGAACGCGAGGTCTTTTAACTTCGCTTCCCAGACGGTGCGAGGCCTCTTATAAATAGGCCTTACAAACTCCATTACCCCACACCTCTGCATTCTTCTTCTCCTATTCTATTATACATATCCTATATTTTGTATACAATGGTGGCTTTATTGAGGCTAGATGAACGACACGTCTTCGACTACTAGCGAGCGAATGAGGAGGTAATATTTTTTTCTAACTTTAAATTATTATTATTTTTAAATTTATTTCCTCCTATATGTATATATTTATAAATTATTATCTTGTACTATCTTTCTTCAAGAACTACGAATGAGCATTGACATGCTATCTAAATCGTATCACGGTTGCGCTGGACGAGGATATCGTTCCATTTATTGTCGAAGCCGGTTTTGGGTACGTCGCTACTATCGTTGGCAGTACGAAGTTGAACCGTCCCTTCATTAATGCCTTATTGGAATGATGGAGGCCAGAGACCCACACCTTCCATCTTCCGTGTGGCGAGGCTACAATTACACTAGAAGATGTTGCATATCATCTTGGCTTGCCTACTGACTGCGCGGTTATTACCGGTGTTGCCGATGGTGACTGGCCGAACCTGTGTCCTGAGCTGTTGGAGTGGTTCCAGACAAGTTCGACGGTGGCAAAGTCTTTCTAACTTTTTTGGAGCAGAATTTTACAATCCTCCCCCGGATGCGGATGACGAAACAAAATGGGTAAATATATTTATTTTATTTTACTATATATTTTATTTTCTATTTTTTTAATAATTAACAGTACTTATTATTTTCGCAGCGGTTTTCTCGTGCCCACATCCTATGCATTATTGAAGGGATTTTGATGCTTGGCAAATCTCGCAACAAAGTCCACCTGATGTGGTTGTACCATCTCCACAATTTTGCAGAATGTAGCAAGAAATGTTGGGGAGCAGCGGTCGTGGCCTTTCTGTTCAGGGAGCTTTGTAGAACTGTCGACCTAGATAGAGCCGTAATCGGAGGATGTCTTTTACTGCTTTAGTCTTGGGCTTGGTTTCAAATGCCCTTTTTAAGCCAACGGCCTAGACAACTTACCCTATACCTATTCCCGCTTATTCGGGGGTACTATTAAAATTATTTAATTTAATTAAATTTAAATTATTTTATTTTATTTTAAGAATATATTTTTAAACTATTACAATTTTTAAAATTCTTTTTCATCAATGACTAGTGGTACCTTCCACTCAGGGACTGCCGGAGACACAATGAGACTATAGACTGCTGATCGACAAGATAAAAAATAAGGTCAGGATTTCGGATATTTTTTTCTTAATTCCTCAAAAAATTTCGGCCATAAATTTATATAACTCACATTCAAAATTTATTGTTCAGTTCCTGTGGACTCCGTACGCTGCTCCTCCGATTCAGGACTGTATTCTGCAGGACATCACAGACGGCTCTCACGTCTGGCTGCTGCTGGTGCCACTCATCAACCACGAAATTGTCGAGTGGCATCCTACCGATCGGGTTCTGCGACAATTTGGCTGCGTCTAAGGGGTTCTGGAGCCGCCACCCAATTTGGACGAATTACATCGGTTGACGCGACAGGAGAAGATGAAAGTCCATTGGGGCTATCATCACGCTGATTGGGTCGGGCAATGGATGACAAAGTATGGCAGGCGACCGCCCATCTATGTACCCATTGTGAACCAGGACGTCACATTCGACTATATGCAGTGGTACTACCAAAACGGGAAGCCGCATATACTGACTCCGGAGGAGCGCCAGCGAGAAATTGTGCTGCCTCCCCAAAACCGCTCGCCCACACAACGTCACGCCACCTAGCACAAGCCGACGCAGCGCGGTACTAGAATGGGGCCTGAAAGCCAGAGACAATGTAGGAGCCTCGTCCTCTGAAACAACGCGAGCAACAGATCAGTCCGGGGCAGGGCCTTCGACACCAGCGCGAGGACCGACATTCATACACTCCGCTTCGTCATCGTTTCTGTAGATGGGTGGTCCTCAGACGTTTCAGCAGACGGGGCCTCCACCCAAGCTTTTCATGACGGGCGCCTTTCGTCCCTTTATGTTGGTGCCTCCACCATATTACCCGACACCGCCTTTTGCATATGTATTTTCGGTGTTGGATGTTCCACCATTGGCAGCACAGTTCGACTACAATATTGTCGAGCAGACGCCGTCACAAAGTTTGTTCTACACCGGCCCCAGTGTCAGCGGTGGTCTGCGTTTCGGGGATGATCATAGCGCCGATGATGAGGACGACGACAGCGACGACAACAACGATGAAACACATGCCGCTCAGAGGAATTCGCCACGAGATCGTCGTGCACCCAGCTGCGGAACGGGTGGACATAAGCGTCATTAGGACGAGGGGATGTTTATTTATCAACTTTAGTTATTATTTTATAATTTTAAATATTTTATTTTGCCTTATTTTTTACATAGTTTTAGATTTTAAATTTATTTTGCCTTATAGTTTTAGATTTATTATATTATAATTTTAAATAAACCGGGAAAGATTATCACGCCCTTTTAACTTTTCGATCATTCTCAAAAACAAGCTATTGTACCATTTTCAACGCGAAATTTACCCCGTTTACAACTCACCGAACTTGCCCATATTGGTGTCGAATGAAAGACAAGTTCCACTACTATGCACCTAAACTCGCCGTTTACTGAAATTATACGATTAATAGCCCCGAAATATGGCCCAAACATGCCTATGGATGCTTGTTCTGCCACCCCGATTTACAAAGAACTCGCTCTCTACAGAAAGCGAGTTCCATTAAACAGCCCGCGATAAATTCAGTCGGCTCTTCAAATTCTCGGGGACCTCGCGTTTTGCAGAGCACGAGGTCCTGTTAAGTTCGTTATTCTGAAAAGCGATGCCACGTAAGAACAACTCGCTTTTTGCAGATAGCGAGGTCGGAACTCGCTTTGCACAAAACTCGAGTTATTCATCAGTGGTAGATTTGGGGGTCATTTTTCTAAATAAAGTTCTGACGGGTCATATCTTTAAATAATTATTTAAAATGGGTTTTTACTTAAAATTGCCTAATATATAGCAGAGCAATGGAATCTGACAGACTCGGTAAGTTTAATTTTCCATGTTTTTTTTCGCCAAAATAAAACTTCGTAGTATTTAAGAATCGTTTTTCTTAGTTACGCGATGAATATTTTGGGTCAAACTAAAAAACGTTTTTTAAAAAGAATTTCATTTCATGTGGCACTAGACACGAACAAAAATTTTCTATTGTTTTTGTGTCTTTTTTATGCCTAAAATTAAAGAATTAAATTTTAAATTTTAATCCTAAATTTTAAACTCTAAAAAAAATACATAATACCTTAATTTCTTAAACCGTAACCCTAAACTCTAAATTAATTTTTTAGTGTTAGGACATAAACATGTAAAAAAAGATGGATAATTTCTATTCATTACACCCGGCTTGAAATGAGAAGAGTTTTTTTAATAAAAAATCTTAAATTAAAAAAATAACTCTTAAACTGTTTTTTTTATGTTTTAAGTACTTAAATTACTTTTTGGTCAAAATATGTTTCTAAATTATTATTTGTGATCACGTAAATATTCTATGTACTAGCAATGAAAATTTTGTATTTCACAAGCGGGTCAAATTTAAGTTGTAGGTGTTTTTATTATATGGTTTAGAATTTAGTGTTTATGGTAAGATTTAGGTTTTAAGAGTTATAATTTATAATTTAAGGTTAGAGTTTTGGATTTTAGTTTTTAAAATGAAATTAGTCATGCTTATGGAAAACAAATTTCACTCTCATTGCATTGAATAATAATTCATAAAAAATTCAAATTAAAACACCATATTGAATTTTAAGAATTATTGAATTATAATTTTAAACATTTTATTTAATATATTGTTTTTACTGAACTTTCAATTTTAATTATGAAAAAAACTTTGATACACAAACTTGTATAAACTAAAGTTTACACATGGATGTCAAAATTTGGGGTTATGAGTTTAATTTAAGGTTTATAATTTAGAGGTTCAGAATGTAGGGTTTATACTTTAAATTTTAGGGTTAAAGTTTAGTGTTTATGGTTTAAGATTTAGATTCATTAGATTAAGATTTAATTTTTAAATTTTAAAGAAGACGTGTAAAAAATATTTTACACACTGTGTGTCGAAATATAACCATATTACTATTTTCTTTCTACATAAAAAGAGTAAAAAAAACAAAATATCAACCATGAGATGTGGTGTGCTGGTTATTCACCTCTTTTCTTAACCATGAGGTAAGAGTTTAATTCCTACTAATGAAATGAAATACATTTTATGGCTATTCGTTTATCTCTTAGAGAAAACACCCGTAACGAAGGGATCAATCACTGATGTCGACGATAAATTACTTTGGTTCAAAAAAAAAATCTCCTCATGCAGAGCAAACCCTCTTTTTTTGCAAAAGTGGTATGATTTCATTAACGGACAAATCATACTTAAAAAGTGTTACCACGTGAGTCATTAAAAAGCTCTAAACAATTTTGTTTTATCTTGTAATTTTTATGTTTTTTATTATTCAAAATGTTGACTTTTTGTTTGATTTTTGTGGTACTGGTAACCATTGTTTATTTAATTATTTATTTTTAACTTTTCAGAGGGTAAAATAATAGTAAAAGAAAAGGACATTAGTACCCTGATCTAACTTTTCGGAGGATAAGGTACTTGCTTGGTATTTGATTATAATATAGATTTAAATTTATTTTCTTTATTTTATAAAAATATTAATGTTAAATTTATTATAATGGTTTAAGTCAAGGTAAGTCAAAAGATTTCGTGTTAGATTCGTAGAGATTGAGATACTTTTCGATGAAACAGACGTTGAATTTGCGTCTAGGAGACCAGTAAACAGTGAACTAAAACTTTTTTAGTTTAATAGTCATCGACAGACAATGGCAATCCACGATGACCGACGACGGTGGTGAGCAGCGACCGATGATAGGTGGCAGCGACCGATGATAAGTGGAGGTGAGCAAAATTCGACTCGAAATGTTGATTTTTTTGTCTAGACTCAACGCAAAAAAAAAAAAAACTCGACTTCCTCGAATTATAATTTTATAAACTCGACTAAAAATATTCAAATAAAGTTTGAGTTATAGAATGAGAGTTTGAATAACTCAAAATTTTTAGTAATTAGTAGATCAGTTTTCAAGTTCAAGTCAAGTCCCTCAACTCTGTCTGATATATATGTATATTATATATGAATATAAAAAATTATTTAAATTATAATCAATTTGTACTATAAGATTATAAATAATTACAATTATATTTGTACAAAAGCTCTAAAACTCGACTTGATCGAATGTTCAACCCTAACGGTGGGTGACTTTGGTCGGTACATGGTTAAATTGATATTTATCTAAAGTTCAAATGTCAAATTGATATTTTATATGAAATTTAGGAGTAAAACTAGTATTTATCTAAAGTTTATGAATTAAATTAAAAATTAACTCATTTTACTAACGTGCCATACCATCAAGCTAATGACATTTAACGTCTCAATGACTAACATATTATAAACAATAACATAAATGATAAAAATGTTAACGTAAGTCTTAAAATTCTACTTTTTTCTTATAAAAAAAAGTTCTACTTTTTTAATTCGATAAACAAAATAAATACTTATAAAACAAAAGTAACTATTACAATACTTTATTTATTTTATAATTATGCATGTATAAACATTAGCTTAATAACCAATTAGAATAAATAGTTGAAAGTGAAAGTGTAATTCCACTTTCAACTCAACTTTTTCAACCCAAAAGTTAAAATCAAAATCCAACATTTTAGTTTAGGTGAAGAAACATTTTTCCAATGCTATTTTCGTGCCAAAACAAGATATTTGACATTACTTTTCTCTCGATAAACACTTTTCAGCTAAAAGGTTTCCATGAAACATTATCAAACGGACCTAAATTATATTTAACAAAATCGTGTTATTTAAGAACAGTTATAATCAATTTTGATTTAAGTGTTTTTTTAATAGGCTGGATTATATTCAAAGTGATAAGATTATAAAGGTATCACACTGCAAATATTGAAAGCTTAATGTGTAAAAATAAATACAATAAAATTTTAAGGATGTGAAAGGCATTAAAATAGAAAACATATCATTTTCAGAATGACTTTAATAATCTTCTAAATGAAATCCAACAAACAACTACTTTGACTAAAGTTATTTATGGAAAAAGTAAATTCTTCCGCTACTTGTTCTTGGCATATCGGCACTACTACAAAAGGGAATCATAAGCATATATAGATCGGCCTCATTCGTTGACAAAAACACTCGTTGATACTCGTCACTCGAACGCTAAACTATCAAAAGACATATTATTGACTGCCATAAAAGTAGATGTGATATAAATCTGGCAAAGCAAAAAAAATAATTGGAAATAAAATATTCATCAGCAAAGATGAATTTTATTTATATACAAAACCAGCAAAACAACCAAAGGTCGCTGCCAATGAAGAAAAATATAATGAAAAAGAATTTTTTTTTAAAGAATTTAAAAAATTTATTGTAACCGTTGCAGAGTAAATGAGAATAGTGGATTAGAAAATATTTGATTTAAGTGTTAAATAGTCATTTGGTACATGGATTATTTATTATTCTTTAACGACATACATGTAGTTTTTCATTCTAAATTTCATATAGTACTTTTTTCGTTGTGAATGAGTTTGCTCATTTCCATATTAAAGTCTAACGTAAACTTATTGGACCAATAAAAAATTAACCGTGACACTTTTTTAAAAAATATTACCATATACTTAAAATATAATATCAAAATCAGTGCTCAAGTTTTCACTATTTTTCAATTTCATTTTTTATCTTTAATTAATTTAAAATTGTTTTTAAAAAATATAAAATATTTAGAGTAATAAATTTTTTTGAATAGTCTAAAATGATTGTAAGGTAGTATTTGTTCATACATATTTTTAACTCTTTGACAATGCGCATTGCACATACACCTTGCAGAAAAAACGATTGAATATGAATCTCCTAAAATAAACATCATCTGTTTTTCTATTGAGAGCACTTGTTGGGTTCTAGAATAATAAATTATTAATATGAGGCACAATACTAAAAAAAATAATTTTTCACCAACTACATATTTTTCTTTTTCATTTTATGGTAAAATTTCTTTTTCTTTATCTTCATATTCATCTTTTACCGTCACTCTTACAAAAAGTTTAAGAATTTCGGTATATATTGAATTTCTTATAAAAAGTGTAAAAATTTCGAAAGTGTAAGAATTTCGGTATATACCGAATTTCTTACAAAAAGTGTAAGAATTTCGATATATACCGAAAAGTCGATACCGAAATTCTTATAGCTTTTGTAAGAATTTCGGCTGCGCTTTTTTTTAACCTTATTTTAATGCGTCTCACATTAGAAAAAACACACCATAACGGCAACGCCTTTGGCGAAGAAAGACGCTAAAACGAGAACAAAAATCATGTATATTTTTTTTGTCACTTTTCATGCCCCAACACTACAAAATTAAATTTTAAGTCTTAAACTTAAATTTTATATTCTAAACCCTATTCTTAAATACTAACTTTAAACTTAAATTTTTGGTGTGAAACATAAATAATAAGAAATTAAAAAGGACAAATAATTTCTATTCTCAAAACGAAGCTCTATATAAACCAATGCCCCGTGAATTACTTCTAAACGGAGTCGGTTTACAACGTCACGTACTGGTGCGGTTGTGCCAATTCCTTATGTTCCGTTACTCGCGTAGTGGAACTAGGATTTTATGAAGTTGAGACTGGAGGTAGCGATTCGTTTTCCGATCAAGTGTTGCTTTTGGTCACCGTAGTCTGGCTTATCTTGCTGAGATTTTTTTTTTTTTTACTGTGTGGACTGTGATTTATTCTAATCATTCAAAGCAGACTGTTTTTGTACCATATTTC
Source organism: Hibiscus mutabilis (assembly GCA_019671005.1). Lineage (NCBI taxonomy): Eukaryota > Viridiplantae > Streptophyta > Magnoliopsida > Malvales > Malvaceae > Hibiscus > Hibiscus mutabilis. The sequence continues at coordinate 33,070,221 of CM033711.1, read as the reverse complement.
TCATTCTTCTCCTCTTCAATTCTTAACATTGTCAACATTTTCATCAAAACTTTCAACCTTTGATTCTCATTCAAGAACTAAAAGAAGATAATTGGATACAGATGCAAAATTTCAAAGGGTTGGTGATAGTTATTGTTTTTGTAGTTATTCCAATTCTTCCATAAGGTAAACTGTTTCAAACTTTGGTGAGAAAAATAGTTTACTCAAACTTCACTGACTATTTATGTAGCTCACCCATTTTGATATTGGTTTGGTTGTAAACGTACAATGAGAAGAACAAAAATCCTCTGCCCTGTTTGGTGTTCTTTTTCGTGCCCCAATCCTAAATTTTAAACTGTAAATATTAAACTTTAAACCCTAAAATATACACCCTATACCTCAATCATAAACCTTAAACCTAATTTTTAGTGGGCATAAATAGGGCACAATAACCTGATTCCCCATATCTCTAAATTGAAAATGCCACGGTTGCCACCCTAGCCATGTTCATTATGGATGTGAAATCAGGTAATCGGTCGTGTTTCAAGTTAGGTAATGTTAGGTTAGGTCAAATCGGGTATGGGTTATGTCAGGTTAATTCAATGGTTCGACTCGAGTCAGGTTGGCTCTGGGTCGAATCAAATTTGGGTCATTGTTTAGTTGATTTCAAATCAGATTGAGTTCAGGTCGGGTTAATTTCAAGTCAAGTAAGTCTCAGTTTAAGCCAAAACGGTTCGGGTTTAAAACTGTTAATTAATGGGTTAATATCATTACGTATGATATATAGATTATAGACTATATAATGCTTCACTACAACAAATTTACTTATTTTTGACATTGAAAATATTGTCACAAAAACTTATATTTATGTCACTAGTTGTATTTGTTGACATAAAATTTGACGTCACGACGATCGTCACGTTAGGTGCGTCCTTAAATATCTAGCATGACGATATATATTTTTTTCGTCACATATTATTAAACATCTAATGACGTTTACGTATAATGTCACATTATAATTTGTATGTAATGACAACTAATTACGTCACAAAATATTATTAAATTTCATCACTAAACATTCGTATCGTCACCAATAATATAAAAAAAGTTATTGTATAAATGACGAAAAAATATCGTCACAATTCTTTTTAAAATTTTATCTATTTAAAAAAATCATAAAATTACACTAAAGGTCAAAATTTTATATAAATTACAATAAAGACCAAAAATTTTGTAAATCACAATAAAGGCCAACAATTTTCGTAAATTATAATAGAGGCCAATAATTTTTATAAATTCTGTTTCGATCATTAAGTCATGAGTAGCGAGATTCTGTCTTGAAAAATGAACCGGCGATCCCCGATTACTCGTATACTATGTACTAAGTGTTCGGCGTCTCCCATCTCGACTTCATTTCCTTGCCATTCATTATGATTTTAGAAAAACAACTCAATCTGTTCCAATGAATTCGCCTTGGTCTCGGGAACACATTTGTAAGCAAAAAAATAAAATAGAAAAGGGCTGACAACAGTGCAAAAAGGAAGAAGGTTTTGGCAATGGTAATTGCACGCGCGAGATAGAGGAACGACATGGCGAAAAGGCCACTGCATACCCTATTACCTACTACACCGAGAGCAGATGCTTGAGCTCGCAACCTCAAGGGAAAGATTTTCGATTTGCAGCACAACAGCTGCAAAGGCCATTGTCCACTTTCTAACAATAATATCGGATGTCCTCTCATCGGCTAAGCTACCCAAAAACGAAACGATGCTCAAAATACCAACGAGAACTTATCCTTGTCCACTTTCAAACATTTATGTTTTTGCTCCCACCTCAAATTTTGGCTTTGTCCCTGCTCAGTTATCTTCATATCTTCTTGTATAAACATTTATGGTTACATTTATGTACTCTTCCTGATACTACTCAGTTGTCTGATAGTACTACTTCAATGGCCTCGAATAAATTCTTCTCCAATAAGAAAATAAATGTAACATTGGATGATCACAACTATGTGTTGTGGCATCAACAAGTCTATCTCACTATTAAAACTCACCGGTTGTTGAAATTTATTGATAGTAAAGTTGAGGCTCTTCCTCATTATGTTAACCAGAATGGTGTTGTCACTATAAACCTAATTTTGAGTTGTTTGAAGAACAAGATGGAGCCTTAGCTTTGTGGTTGTTGTCTACGGTTAGTGAGAATGTCTTGCCTCATCTCATTGGTTTAAGTACTGCGTCTTTGATTTGGAATACTTTCATAGACTCTATAGTGCTAAGACCTCGTCTAGGTTGATGTCATACAGACGTCTATTACATTCTCAGAAAAAGGGGGATTTGAGTATGAAAGACTATTTGATGAAAAATAAAATCAATCTGTGATAACCTTGCTAATTGTGGAGAACCTATTTCAGAACATGGGCGTATCACTACTATTCTTAATGGTTTACCCTCTGCATTTGTTTCTGTTGTGACTGTCATAAGTTCCAGTCCATCTTCTTTAAACTTAACTTTTGTTAGTACTATTCTCATTGATGCCAATGTTAGGCTAGGTCAATCTTCGAATTTTGTTATTGCTTCAGCTCATGTTAGTACTCAACAAGTTGCCAACACTAATTCAGTTTTTGCTGCCACACAGACTGGTGTTTCCACTAAACAATCTAATATCTTTGTGCCTCAGTCTCCTCAGGGTGATTCTGTCAACTACATTTATGATAACATAAGGAGAGGTCAAGGTAGAGGCAGAGGTTCTTCTAGGCCACAGTGTCAGCTATGTGGTAGGTTGGGTCATTTGGTAGATAGATGCAACTATCAGTTTGATCTGAGTTATAAGAATGAGTCAGCTCGTTCTGCTTATACCACAAAGAATAATTCTTAGACCTATACTAATGTTGTTCCTCCTATGTTTAGTCTATTACATAGTTTCCACTCAACCTTTTTCTGGTCCACATCCCTCTTCTTTTATTGTTCATGCTCCCAATGTTGTGCATCCTATGTCTCATAGTGTGCAGGGCCTTCCTCCATCCATGGGACATCCTACTCAAGTGCTGCAACAGTATGTACTACCTTGTGTATCAGTTGTTCCATCTCCTGTCACTCCTCAAGCTCTCTTGGCCACACCTGAAGTAGTAAGTGACAATGCGTGATATCCAAACTCTGGAACTACCCACCATGTCACTAATGACTTTACCACACTTCAGGCTGATTCCACTCTTCCTGGAACAGGTAATATTCAGGTTGGAAATGGTAATGTCCACCCTATAAAGTATATAGGTCAGTCATATTTATTATCAAGGTCCAATAATTTTTTTTTAAAAAATTGATGTTTGTTCCTAGTATAACAAAGAATTTGTTATCTGTTTCAAAATTTAAACATGATAATCAGGTGTCCCTTGAGTTCTTTCCCAAGCTCTATCAAGTTAAGGATGTAACGACCCAAATTCTCGGGTTAGTGAATCGGGTCTCGGACTCGGGTTATGGACCTTTATTTTAGAAGCCCAAGTTAAGGATTTTATGTTGGTAGCCCAATTAAGAAATTGGGTATGAGCTTAATCCAAGGGGAGGAGTATTGTTGGTGGTGTTTGAAATTTAAATTATGAGTGGGTAGTTGAAAAGTGGAAGGGATATTATTGATGAGAGTGAAGAAAGAATAAAGGAAAAAAATGGATAGTGGGGGAGAGAGAAGAAGAAATGAGAGAAAGCAAAGGGGAGAGATTTAATCTCAAATCTACAGAGATCGGGCCGTCCGTTGTCGACAACTTCACTGCCATTGTGTTCATCTCGTCGAGACAAGTTCGCCGGTACCAGCAGCGTCGCCACCAGAGACGTCGTCAGAGGGGGGTAAGAGAAAGGAGGATTCACATTTTCTAGTAAAAGAGGTTAGAGTTCTCAGAACAAAAAGCCGAGGCCACCATCATGCTCATGGACATCGAGAGAGTCAGAATAGAGTCTTGCAGTCATCGTCTGGCCACCAGAAGCTACCGTACGTGCCACACGCACTACCACCTACGCGTAGGCAACGTCCGGCCGACCAGGCTGTTATAGCAAGTCGGGCCTGAGCTATTGGGCCAGCTATTTTAGCCGGCCTACTGAGCCAAGCCGTGGCCCTACAAGGCAGCCTGCCAAGCCGATATACCGAGCCAAGCCGCCGCCAGCTGTTGACCGCCGCCCCCGCCGTTGAACGATGTTGACTTTTTTTGGGGGACCCTACCCAGGGGTTTCTTGATGTTCCGGATCCAATGGTTCAGTTCGTTTCAAAAAAAATTGAACATGGTATGTTGTTTTTATGCATTTGACCCTTCGAATTCTTTAAAGTGCGTGTTTAAGTGATACTTATGATATTATTTGGTATACGAGAATTATTTAGATTGGATATCGGGTCAAGTGGAATATTCGGGAAGCTCAAATAAGAATTTTAGCGATAACGGCTTAAGGTTAGTACACCTCAAACTCTGAAGTGCTTCATGAGCATCATAAGTGTAATTGCCTTACTTGTTAGTGGTTGCAAAATAGGGTGGTGATAGATAAGCATGTGTAAAGACCGATATTACGAGACTTGGTATATATTGAGATACCTGGTGAGTAGAGAATATTCGAGATTGTTATGAGCTTTTGAGACCGTGTAGGATTATTTGACTATTCGTATAATTGTTTCATTGATTGAATTACATGTTGTGATGCTTGAGATATGAATATGCTTGTTCGATAAAAATTACACTTAATGGACTGATAATTGGTGAGATTCGAATAAATGATTATGAAACCGGTAATTAATACTAATCGAATAGATGCGTTAGTAAACAAGCCCTAATGACTTTCATAAGCTTTAAGGATCGAATAAAGTGTGGTAATATCGTAATTCGAGGAAATAGTACGTGTAATAACAGTCCCGCCTACAGTGATGCTTGATGCGTTTTTACGAAAAATATTTGGGATAGATTCGCATCCAATCTTTTTTAATTTAGGTGAGATTAGATCACCTGAAAACCCAACTATTTTAATAAAACCTGTTTTTGTGTCATTTTATTAAAATAACGAATTTTGGTCTACGAAACCAAAAAAATAGGTTCGAGAGTCAGTTACGTGTGAGGAAGGATGAACACCCCCACAACGCCCAAAATTGGTACCTAGTCGACTATTTAGTGTCTTAATGATGGAAATTAAGAATTCAAATTTACTTTAAATTTTTGATCCCTTTATCATATTTAAAAGAATATTTCTTGTATGAAAGGAATTTACACCCGTACACCCGAAGCATAATTTTTGTTAGATTCCCGAATGAAGGGAACTTGTTTTGAAAATTATAATTTAGAATTTAAAATGGTATTTTATAATATGGACTAATGGAAAGCGACACCCCTTATGTTCGAGGTACATTTATTTTATAAAAATCCCTAATAAAAGGTTTTAATTTAAAATTCATTTAAATAATGTACATGATATATACATATATATATGTTAGATTATGAATATTCCGAGTATAATAACAATAACAATAATAATAATAATAATAATAGTAAAAAGAAAAAATGAGGGCTGAATGTAACAAAATGAAAATTAAAGTGTAAATCTGCAAGGATATAGAAGACGGAGGGACGAAGCTATAATTTCCTCATTTTGTTAAAAAAACACGCAGATCCTCCTCGGTTTGGGTCTCATATTCGGATCCAAGAGCTAAAACAATATTGTTTTTGGGCTTGGGAGCTGATGCCAAAATGACGTCGTTTTAAAAGCAATATAAATAGCCTATTTGAGCCAAAAAATTCATTCTTCCCCCTTGGATTAAAAAACACTTAGCTCTCTCAACTTCCCCTCTGCCCGATCCCAGAGCTGCCTAGGGCCATCGCGTCTGTCGCCATGTGTCGCCGTTCACTAGTGACGGAGAACTACCACGAACGACGGCCAGAGTGAATGCAAGAAGGCCGACCAGTTCGGTTTTGGGTTCTAATATCAGATCTAAGGTTTGTTTTCCGTGAAACCTTGTCTATTTTCGTATATCTAAGAAGGCAGTGGATAGTTGGAGCATGGTGGGTTCGATTAGGGATTGATCTGGGGTTTAATGGTGGTGCCGATAGTGGTGGCCGGTGAGACGGCAACGTCAGAGGATGAACGACGACGGCTGATGGAGGCAGTAACTTGGGTTTCTAATATTAGGGTTATGTTTAATTTAGGTTATAATTTTTGGCTTGGGTTTAATTGTTGGGCCTGGTGTATATGTGTTTTTTAGGGTATTTAGTTTGTTATTATTATTGGGTTATTTGGGTATGGGTTGTAATATATATGTAATGGGCCTGGACCGAATTGGGTCACTACAACTGCCCTTCTTTGCTCATTGTTGTATAACAGCAATAGGGCAAAGATAAAAGGTGAACCAATTCTGTCTAGTCTGGTTTGGCTCCACCCCATGCAGTGTCTTCTATCTTCGATATTCTTCCCTGCTTTTGGAAAAGTAAACTACATGATCCATTCCATTTCATTCTCAAGGAGACAAGATCTGTTGTTGTGTTTATTCCGCTGTAATTTCAGGGAAATAAATTTGCTAGAGTATTTATTCCACTGCATCCTCATGGAGATGAAATTGTTGTTATACTCATTCCACTGCAAATTTAGGGAGATGAGTTTATCGTAGCATTTTCTGTTCTACTGCAAATTTAGGGAGATAACTCTCGGTGTCCATTCTGCTACATCTTTAGGGAGATGAACTTTCTAGTGTATTCATTCCACTACATCCTCAAGCAGATGAATTTGGAACCATGCTCATTCCGCTGCATTTTTAAGGGAGATGAGGTATTTGTGGCTTTATTTGCTCCATTACGAATTCTGGGGGACAGGTTTTTCGTCACATTCATTCCACTACATCCTCAAAGAGATGAACTTGTGATTTCATTTGTTCCACTACAAATTCAGAGAGACAAAATTTTCGTCGAGTTTATTCCACTGCATCCTCAAGGAGATGAACTAGTGGTTGTATTTATTCAGCTACAACTTCAGGGAGCTGCACTTGTTGTTGTGCTCATTCCATTAAAACTTCAGGGAGATGAGTTTACCATCGTGCTTATTCCACAACAACTTTAGGGAGATGAACTTGTGATTTTTTTTGTTCGTTGTTGAGTTGATATGTTCTACCACTAGTCGGAGAGACACGATCTGTAAAACTTGTTTTGTAGACACATTTAAGATGCTATGAGTCAAATGATCATATCTTAAACATTTCTAATTAATGCATGAATGATTCTAGTATGAATGCAAAATACGATTCGAAAATGTTCGAATGTTGGAGTCAGCTTGAGCATCTGTATCTGCCTTGAAGCTAACATCATTGGTTGTTCGAGCTCTATTTAGTTCAAGTCATTAGACCTTCTTTTCTTCAGATCCGATCAGACAAAAAATATTTTTTCCCCACATATCCTAGTCATCTCTTCGATGTATGACTAAAGGCGATGTCTCTCTTCTCTCCAGCCGTTTTACCCATAGAAATGCCCTTTTTCAGTCAGAATTGCCTTTGGTCCCTGTACTTTTAGGAATCTTTCAAAAGCAATGTAAATAGTTCTTTTCATATTTGTGAAATTGTTAGTTTACTGATCGTTATGTCAATGTATAATACTCGTGTAAATAAGGGCATATGATGGAATGAAGAGTTTATTGAGAGTAAGGTTGATATTTAGATGGAAAACATTGAAAGAGAATAAAGCAAAAAAACAAAATTAGGTGGCCCAGATATCGAATGAGTGAGCCTTGGTGGATTAGCTTGCCGAGAATCTTTTTGTGCCTGATATGTGTTTAGGAGACCTCGAGGGCTTCGCGGATATCCCAAGATACAAAATTCCCCCTTGCAACCAAGTTTTCGAGGGAAAGTGTCATCGTATACCTTTGCCCATTCTGATCAAAATTTGAGCTGCTCTTTTCGAGTTTTGAACTCAAAACCTCATTTGGTCTCAAGACACCCTTTGCAGGTTTTCATCTTGAACCCTCATTTTTCTTTTATTCTCTTTTCTAAAAGCCCTTTTTCAAAATTTTACTTTTTTTGTTATTTTTTCTTTCTTTTTTTGAAAGCGCCATTTGGGTTTTCACTTTTTTGTTGTTTTTTTATTTCTTTTTTTGCTTTTTTGTTTCTTTTTTGTTTTTTTTTCAAGTAAAATACTTCTTGACTATATCAGAATTTACAGGGCTTGGAAGATCTTCACCATCCATCTCAGTCAAGATCAAAGCTCCTTCGAAAAATGACTTTTTCACCACATAAGGTCCTTCCCAATTTGGCATCCATTTTCCTCGAGAATCTCTCTGAGCCGGTAGGATCTTTTTTCAGAACTAGATCCCCTTCCCAGAATTCCCTTGGGTGAACCTTCTTGTTATAAGCTCGCATCATCCTCTTTTGGTACATTTGACCATGTTGGATGGCTTTTAGTCTTTTTTCCTCAATCAAAGCCAGTTGGTCGTATATGGCTTGGATCCATTCTGCTTCATCTAATTTCAATTCCGATAAAATTCGGATGGAAAGAATCTCGACCTCGATGGGTAGTACCGCTTCTATCCCATAAACCAATGAAAAAGGTGTTGCCCCAGTAGAGGTTCTGACTGATGTATGATAAGCATATAAAGCAAATGGTAGCTTATTGATAAGTGTTCAAAAGTACTATTTTTCTTACCCTTTTTACTCATATTATTGTTAGACTTAGGCTCATATTAGTTGCATAATTAGCCATTCATGCATTAATCCATGTTTCCTTCCATCATTGAGCTTGATTACATAACTTGGTAGTTTTTTTGGGAAAAGATGCTGCTTTGGTGTGTTTTGTGTGTATGTGCAGGATCATTTGCCAAAGCAAGGCTAGATCTAGTTGCCAGGGCAATACATGAAGGAGATGCCGAGCTAGTTGCCAGTGCAATACATGAAGGAGACGCCGAGCCAGTTGCCAGGGCAATTGTCGACAGAGAACAAGGTGATATGGTAGTCGAAATTGATGACTAGACAAGCCCAAGATGACGTGGAACAAAGCCAAATCCCAAAGGAATTTGATTTCCATGAAGAGATTAAAGAAGAATTAAATTCCAAGAAGATAGGAGAAGTTCTAGTAGGAATATAATTATAATAAAGAATTATATTCTTTAAAGATAATTTAATTCCAACTTAACTTCCTCCTCAAAGAAGGACTTTGACCTAGCCCTATAAATTAGAGGGGAATTTCGACAACTTGAAGGAGAGCAAGAAGAGAGAATTTTCGACAAGCATCTAGGGCAATGAGGATTTCGACAAGCTTCAATTCTTCATCTTTTTTCTTTCTTGTTCAATTAGGTTCATGCTAGGGATTATTTATCTTGTGTTTCTTTGGAACCTAGCCATGAACTAAATCTATTTGGCTATGTTATTTTGTTTTGTGGTTGTGAGAAACTATTGGATTTTGTTTAGGTAATAAGAGTTTGCACTTTTCTATTCAAGGTTTATTCATTCTTGGTTCTTATTCTTGTTTGCGAGTGAATTGGGAGAGGATCTCATGACTTCATCTATTTATCTAATATTGGGAGAGTTGGATTCAAGAAACGAATGAATATGATCTTTATTCAATCTATTGATGGTGAAGATTAATCTGGCTTAGGAATAAGTTAAGGATTTCAACGGCTAAGAGGAGCGCAAGATTGGTTGTTGTTCACCCTTGATTCACACAGGGATGTATTATCAAGGCATGTACAAGTAGCTAGAGTTTCGACTTAGGGATAAGAAGAAACCATTGAATAACGCTCTGCCGAACCTTGAAGGTTGCTGCCCAGACGCCCAAGTAGTTGCCCAACTAGTCGCCCAGGCAACCATCGATTAGTTGCCAAGGCAACCCCGTTGTGCAAGTTTCCACGACAACTGAGTTGCCCGTGCACTCTTTTACCAAGATGATCCAATCGGCTATCACACCTCAACTCACGATAACCTGGCCTATCTCTCTCATTTGATCTCATTTATTCTTTTACTTTATTGCCTTCTAGTTTAGTTATTAGTTAAACTCCTATAATCCTTTATTTGTGTCTTTACTTTTTACAGTGCAAGAGACTAGATTCTTGAAGTGGCACCAATCCCTGTGGAGATGATATCTTTTATACTATAACTTGCAACGTGTATACTTGCACAATTGCGTAGCACTTATTACGCGCAACACTTCTCATGCCAGTCTTTGTAAGTTTCTTTCATCTTTCCAACAATATTTTTGGTGTTCTTGTTGGCCGCTTCCAATGCTCTGTTCATCTGAGGGCGGTATGGTGATGAATTGTGATGTCTTATTTTAAACTATTTGCACACTTTGTTTATGGTCTTATTATTCAGATACAATGCATTATCAGATATGATACTCTCCGGCATCCCATACTGACATATAATCTCTTTCTTCAGGACATGTAGCAGGGACGGAAGAGCATGATTCTTATCTATATAAATTTGACACTTGTGGCATCTCTTGCCGTAGTTGATACAATCCCCTTCCATTGTGGACTTGTAGTAGCTGAATCTCATAATTTGCCTCGCCATAGTAAAACCATTTGTGTGTGTCCCACATACACCCTCGTGGATCTCTTCAAGGATCTTATTGGCTTCGACAGCATCCACACATCACAATAGCACGTGATTTTTTCTTCTTTTGTACAAGATTTCTCTGTCTAGGACATACTCGCTTACTAGCCTCTGTAGTGCCCTCTTTTCATTTTTAGTAGTATGCTCTAGGTATTCATGACTTTTTATGTACTGCAAAATGTCGTGATACCAAGGATGTTTGTCTTGCTCACATTCCTCAACGCTATAGCAATAGGCTAGAGACTGGTATATACTCATTTGTATGGGCCTCAAATCAGACTACTTGTTGACTTTAATCAATAAAGACAGAGTAGCCAAGGCATCTGCCATTTGGTTGTCTTCTCGTGGGAGATAGTGGAAGGTTATCTCATAGAACTCTTTAATCAAGTCTAGAACGAGATTTCGATAACCCATCAACTTGGAATCTCTGGTCCCCCATTCTCCTTGGAGTTGGTAAATCACGAGCATAGAGTCCTCATATACTTTTAACAATTTAATCTCATGATCAATGGTAGCTCAAATCCCCATGATGCATGCTTCATATTCTGCTATGTTGTTTGTACAGTCAAAAATCAAGCTTACTGGTGAAAGGGTAGTGATCACCCTTTGGAGAGACCAATGCTGCCCCAATTCCTTTACGTATGGCATTGGACGCGCCATCAAAGTTCAGTCTCCAATACCTATTTTTTGAGGTAGCTTCCTCGACACATATCAAATCTTCATTTGGGATGTCAAAGTTCAGAGGTTCATAGTCCTCTAGGGCTCGGCTGGCTAGAAAGTCTGCTATTGCACTCCTTTTCACAGCTTTTTGGCTCACGTAAACCAAGTCGAATTCGAGCAACAAAATCTGCCATTTGGCCATTCTTTCTATTAGTGCATTCGACTCCATCAAGTATTTAAGAGGATCAAACCTTGAGATTAACCAGTTCATGTGGTACAACATGTACTACCTTAGTCTTCTAGTAGTCCAGATCAAGGCACACCATATTTTTTCGATTGGCGAATATCTCACTTCATATTCTATAAATTTCTTGCTAAGATAATAAATCGCTTTCTATGCCTTTCTTGAGTCGCCGTGTTGACAAAATACACATCCCATATAATTCTTGGAAACAGTTAAGTATAGTATTAACGGCTTATTCGGGATATGTGGCATTAAAACTGGGACATTTTTTAGGTAGTGCTGGATTTTGTTAAAAGCTTCATGGCATTCATCATTCCATTCCCCTGGGTTGTTCTTTTTGAGAAGTCGAAAGATAGGATCACATTTTTCGGTCAATTGTGAGATGAATCAAGAAATGTAATTTAATCTTCCCAAGAAACCTCTTACTTCTTTCTGAATGCGCGGGGGCGGTAAGTCTTGAATAGCTTTGACCTTGTCTGGATCAAATTCAATGCCCTTTTCACTAACTATGAAACCTAGTAGCTTTCTTGATGCAACCCCAAAACTACATTTAGCGAGATTTAGCTTCAACTGGTATTTCCTTAATCTCAAGAATAATTTTCTCAAGACCCCCACATGTTCTTCTTCGGTTTAAAGCTTAGCAATCACGTCATCGACATACACTTCAATTCCTTTGTGCATCATATCATGGAACAGGGTGACCATGACCCATTGATATGTTGCCCTTGTATTTTTAAGTCCAAAGGGCATCACCTTGTAACAGAATGTTCCCCATTGCATTACGAATGTTGTTTTTCCCATGTCATCAGGGCACATCTTTATCTGGTTGTAGCCTAAAAAACCATCCATGAAGGAGAACAAAAAATGTTTTGTCGTATTATCAACCAGGGTGTCGATGTGAGGCAACGAAAAATTATCCTTTAGACTGCTTTATTCAAATCTAGGTAATCAACACACATTCAGACTTTGCCGTCTTTTTTTGGAACATGGAATATATTGGCCACCCATTCTGAATATTTAACCTCTTGAAGAAAACCAACATCATACTATTTCTTTACCTCTTCTTTTATCTTCAGCAATACATCGGGTCTTATTCTTCGCAGCTTCTGTTGGAATGGCTTGCAGTCCCCTTTTATAGGGAGTTTGTGTACCACCACATCTATATTCAATCCAGGCATGTCTTGATAGGACCAGGCAAAGACATATTTAAACTCTTGGAGCAGCTCCATCAGATCATGTCTTGTTTTTGCGGTGATGCATGTGCCAATCTTCACCTCTTTCTTTTCATTGTCATCTCTAGGCTCATAATTTCTACTAACTCTTTGTGAGGAAAGATTTGATTTTCATCTTGTTCTATCATTCTTAATAGTTCAGGAGGTAGATCATAATGTTGATTTTCTTCAAAGTCCTAAAGCTCTCCTAGACACACATCTTGCTCGAAAATAAATTTTGGATCAGTCTCAATGTCGCTCGATACACCGATATCGAGGGACCTGACACGAAATAATGACATCCATTGAACAAATGAATTAAGAATGGGTAATTTGTGTGGGATATGTGTATATGAGGAAAAATAAAATGAGAAAAGAAATAAATGTTTGCTAGATATAAGACAAACAATATCATTTCATTGACATAAGGATAGTAAGCTTATGCCCTTTACAAAAAGACCCTTGTTGCTCTCGGGCAGGAGTAACAAGTGTGTGCTGAACATTACTCTGAAACATTCCTAAACAATGTAGGGAGTTCTTCAGTAGTCTGGTTGTTCAAAAAGTTCCAGGGGTATAAGGACGAATTCCCCTAAAATACAATCTTGCACTTCCATCAGTGGTGACAACATTGATGTCCAAAGCTCATAATATCATTCCCAGCTCATTTTCTTCATATTTCTTAAGTTGTTTGGGGTGGATAAATCCTCTAGACACAAAATTTTTAGAAAGGTGAAGAAAAGTCAAAGGTTCCTAGTTGACCTCTTCTTCTTTCAGACGGTCCTTCCTCCTCTCATACTTTTTCACAACCTCGTTCCTTTTCTGTTTAGCATATGGCTTGTATCCTAGGCCAAAGTGGTCTTGTTTATTGATCACAAATGGTGCAATGACCTTACCTTGTAGGTGCTTTCCTAATCTTCTAACGGTCTAGGCTCTTCTCCCCACTGTCAGTTTGATTCCCATTCTTGTTGCTTTAGATAACTTTAGGGCAGGAATCCGACTCTCTTCGGCAATGAAGGTTGCGTTGAAAAATTCAAATGACCAGAATGAGCACTCCATGACCTTCTTATCAGTTTCTATGTAAGGGGCATCACTAGTGATAGAAGCTATGATGTCTTCTTCGACATCCACAGTGACAAACCACCCATCAGGGACAAACTTTAATTTTTGGTGTAGTGATGATGGCACTGCCCTAGCTGAATAGATCCAGGGTCTTCCCAACAGGCAGTTATATATGGGTTTGATATCTATTACCAGAAAATCAACATCATAGGTGTTTGGGCCCACTAGCATCAGAACTTTAATTCTTCCTATCACTTTCCTCTCAGTACCGTCAAAGGCTCGAACTATAGTATTGCAAGCCTTGATATGAGAACTGCCTACTAGAAAGCTGTTCAGAGTGGCCAATGGTAGCACATTCAGAGCGGATCCATTGTCGATCAGGACCCCTATCAATGTATAGTCTTTGCACCGAGTAGTTATGTGCAAGGCCTTGGTAGACCCCATACCATCTGAGGGTATCTTGTCATCATAAAAATGGATGAAGTTATTAGCATTCAGATTATTTGCTAACCTGTCCAACTTGTTTACCGAAATGTCATTAGGAACAAAAGTCTCGTTCAACACCTTCAACAGTGTATTTTGGTGTGATTCTGAACTCAACAGTAGATATAATATCGATAACGAGCCGATAGTTTGTAGAGGTGTTCGACAATGATGTATTCACTGTGTTTCAAGAATTTCAAGAATTTTTCCACTTCCTTCTTTTTGACTGGCTCTTTGATTGGTGATTCTGGTTCAACAACACTTTTTTCTCGAGCTCAACTATCAAGGCTTTTCCCTTAGGATCATCTACTTCGCCATATCGTCTTTTGCTTCTGGTGTAAAGACCAACATCTTTTACTTCCCTTGAGGCGATCTTCGAAGCATCATTTCCTTAGATTGTTACTCCACAATCATAACTCCATGGAACTTTCTTGTTATCTTTGTAGGGAAAAGGACCTAGTTTTTAAATTGTGATCTTCGGTCCCGCACCATTGGCTCTTTCACATTTCCTCAATCTTGAGATGATTACGACCGAGAAATTGCCCCCATTGTTATTCTTAGGGGATTCTTCTTCTATAGTGCAAATGTTCATTTCTTCGAACTTTGTTTCTTCGAAAAACTCTAACTCATTGTTATCAATCTAATTTTGGACAAGTTCTTTAAACTTTACACAGCTCTGGATGTCATGATTTCCTTCACCATGGTATAAACAATGGTCTTCGGAAGTTTCCTTCTTGTCTCTTGAGCCTTGCTGCAACAATCCCATTTCGACCATCTTCTGCCATGCCCACTTTAATGGAGACTTCACCTCCTCAATACGAGTTTTGATTCTCCTACTCTCATTGCTGACGATTGCATTTACTCCTGGCTGAACATGATTGGGTAGCGGGTTCCAGTTGTACCTTGCCCCGTGGAGTCATCGAATCTTACAACCCCTATTTTTATAAATTTTTCAACAAACTTCTTAAAAGCGATGCAGTTCTTAATAGAGTGGCCCACGATCCCTGCATGATAATCGCTCTGAGCATTGGGATCGTACCATTTTGGGTAAGGGGTTGTATTAGTTTTGTATAAAATAGAGAAGCCACATGTGCATTGTACAAATTCTTGTATAACTCCCCGTATGTTACCGGGATATGAGTAAATTCCATATCTTCGACCTTTGCTCTTTGATTGGATCCTTGCTTTAAGGAAGTTTGGG
Organism: Hibiscus mutabilis; assembly: GCA_019671005.1. Lineage (NCBI taxonomy): Eukaryota > Viridiplantae > Streptophyta > Magnoliopsida > Malvales > Malvaceae > Hibiscus > Hibiscus mutabilis. Next base: position 33,054,839 of record CM033711.1, on the reverse strand, counting down.
TATTTGAGGTCACAACTTTGGGTTGTCCAACTGTCAGCAGTTTTGAATAGCCGACATTGTAGACACCTGTATTGCTTGCCTCGCCCTCTTTCTTTTTATAGTTTGATTTCTTTAAGTTTTCCTCATCTTCAGTCTCTCCACTTCAGATTACATTCTCAATCATTTCTCCGTTCATTATTATGTCAGAGAAGTCTTTCTTAGCACCTCCTATCATACGACCGAGGAATGGTTTCTTTACTGTACCGATGAAACGCATCACTGTCTCATTTTCTAACAGCGGTGGCTGCACTTGGGCTGCTACATCTCTCCATCGTTGTGCATATTTCCTGAAACTCTCGTTAGGTTTCTTTTCCATATGTTATAATGTAACCCGATCAGGAGTTATATCGATAACATGGTTGTATTGTTTAACGAATGCCTGTGCTAGATCTTTCTAAGATTTAATTTTAGCACGACTCAACTGGTTGTACCACTTTGCAGTGGATCCCGTCAGACTATTTTGAAAATAGTGAATTAAAAGGGGGTCATTGTCGATGTACCCTATCATTCTCTTGACAAAAATTGTAATGTGAGCTTCGGGACAAGTGGTCCCATTATACTTTTCGAAATCAGGCATCTTGAACTTTAGAGGTAGTACCAAATAGGAAACCAAACTTAACTCTCTTGCATCCACTCCCGAAACTTGGTCAACATTTTCTATAGCCTTGAATTTGTCTTCCAACTGTTTCCATCAATCCTCGAATTGTTTGGGTAGCTCGACCTTTAGTTTGACGATTTCATTAAAATCTGGAATAAGGTATTCACTAGGGTCATCTTAAATTACCACTCATCCTCGTAGGGAAGATTCGGTCTGACCAACCTGTGGCTTTGATATGGGAGTATCTACTAGCGGATGGGTCTTGCCAAGAGGATTACCCGAGTCTTCTATTAGTGCACTAGGATTTATAACCACTATTTTCTTCTTTTCAGAATCCCTTCCAGCCAACATCTAAGCTACCTTCGCTAACAAATCTTCTTGCGACTGTGAAATGTGGGCACAAGTCTCCTGCCACGTTTTCTCTAATTTGCTCTCAATATCCTTCTTGATATCTTCACATGATTTCTCAATTTTTTCCAATCTCTCTTCCATGCCTTTAGCTTTGCTTCTAGTGAAGTAAGGGTGTTGAATCTATGGGTTTGTATGTCCTAGAATTATTGCGATAATAATTCTTTAATAGATTAAAATTGTAGTAAAAATGATGCAGCATGATGCGAATGCATATGAGAAAATATGATGTACATGCAAAACACATATTATATTAGTACCACAATATATTTTACACAAAATGTGTTGATTTCAGTACAACTTTCAAAAGGAAACTTGCATTAGAACAAGTTTCTTTACATAAGGTGGGCCTATTTCACATATACTGCTTGGCTTTAACACACAGAATATTGATCTTCCTAAAAAGCCATGCCAGCTTCTTGACCCGATTAGATTATAACTCAGTTTGTAGGCTCAAAACATCAGCCTGAATGGATAGAGTCTGCAGGTGCTATGCTACTTCTCATACTTGGATAAGAGCTTCTATCATAACATGGTCTCTATCCCGGACTTGATCTTGAGATTGTTGTAGTCGTGCCTCCCAATAGCGATCATTCCATTTTTGAACTTCTTTGAAATCGTTAATTTGCCCCTGGAAAGTCTGCAAAGCTATTTCTAATTCCTCGACTTGTTTCGTTAGAGTCTCGTTCTTCTCCCTACTTGCTTTTAATTTAGCTATGGATTCTTGATTACTGTGTCTCTCTAGGGAGTCTTCTAGCTTAATAATTTGGCTCCTCAGGTTTATATTCTCGGTTCTGCTTCCAAACAATTCTTCATGCATGTCTATTTTCTGTGTCTGAACATCTTTGAATCTTCTTTCCCAAAGATCAGCTCGCTCCTTTTCATCTCGGATTTCAAGCTTCCATTTGGCAGATGTCTTTATGAGATCAACATATTTTGCTGATGTGTGGAGCTTTTTGTAATCACCTCGTAGATCGCTCAAATATTCTCTATCTTTTCTTTTTCACTTCTTTAGCCTTTCAATCTCTTATTCCTGAGACTGCATACCGAACTTCAACTGGTTCCTTTCATTTTCTAGTCTTGACATCTGGCTTTCCATCATGAAGTACTTCTTTTCAAAATCATGTTTCACGATTTCCATTTTTGAGGGATCGACCTATAAATATTCCTCCATCGGTATATTATTTTTTGGATTTGGCAAATAGACGTCGTCATTAATCCTTCTACTTCTCCACCGTCGATACTCTATCGTAACTCTAGGTTTTCATCGAACGGCTCCATCTTGCAAATATGCTTCCATGCCTTAGTGATCATGGAAATAGTTTTCTTGTAGTATTTACCTTGTATGAAAATTCGCATGTAGCAAGCTCGCTTGTTGCCGAGATGAACTACCTTGACATGTATTGCCTAGATACTAGTAACGGAGCATATCCAGTTCCACCCCATATTCCAAGTGGAGGGACCCAATCATAGTCTCCACATTTGTATATAATACTGTCAGGGAAGAATCAACATGCTTTCCAGACGACATCTTTCTCCTGAGGTTTCGAAAAATAACCATCCATTTTCATGAAAGATGTTCTCCTATTTTCGTGTGAACGCCAGATCTTTTACGGTCAGTAATTTTCAAAGCATGTTTGATAAGAAAATTTCTCCAAGTTCCAAAAGTGGCTATGAAACCAGACCAACAAAAGCTGAGCACAACCGATGAACCTCCTCTCGCCACTTCTTCTACAAGCACTGAGAGACCTAAACGTTTTAGCTAGGATTGTTGGAACAGGGATAATTCCTTTGTTAAGGTGATCGAACAGTTCCATAACAACATCATCAATATATCCTAATGATTTGGGAAAGATAACCAAACCGTAGATGGCTAGGGCAAACATTTTGTCCTATTTTTCTCACTTGGATTGAACTTAGATTAGGTCTCGCATGAATCTCCAGGAGATGCACTTGGTTTCCCCTTTTTCTTTAATCCTGGATTTAGCCCATTGTTCATCCATGCCGGTCATTTTTAGCAACTTTTTCTGAAACGCTGGAGAATTAGGAGACTTGAAGTAGGCTTTATCAAGATGAATTTTTGGGCAACGGATCAAAGCAGTGTATTCTTCAATGGTTGGTACTAAATCCACATATCTTAGAGTAAAGCAACTTCATGCGGGATTCTAGAATTACAAAGGCTCAAAATAAAACTTTATCGATATTGACATCTAGCAGATAAGGTAAATCACCGTAGTTGCCGTAGATAACTACTTTTTTCTTCATCCCACTTGTCCCAGATTTCTTTTAATTCTCGCAGTTGGTTCTAAGTCGATCTAATACTAGTGAGATTCCAGAGCTCTAACTTGTCACCTTCTAGAAAACTGTCCCCTTTCTGGTGCTGAGTCTCTTTTGACCACCTCCGCACGCCTAGGTTTCCTTCCACCCTATTAAGAAATCGATTCTCCATAGAAAATCCTTCATAATGGTGGAACTTGCCTCAACACCCTTTTAATAATAAAAAATACAATGCAAAGGAAAAGAAAATCAAAGACAAAACAAAACACATTAGTCTCAGTATAAATAATATTAAAATAATAAAAGAGCTGAATTAAAATATTCCTAGAACATACTTCTCTACTTGACATGCTTTTGAAAGAATAAAATCCTACCTCATCATGCTATCTACTTGCATTCTTGTTTTGCATAAAAGAATAGACATGATATCTAATTATTGTGAAATAAATAAACAATACTAAAATTTAAAGAAAAAATTGAATGAAAGTAAAACCCCACATCATTGTCTATTATGCACTTATAGGGTGACTCTCTAAACGGGCAAAGGTTTTTTATAGCTCTATACAAGGTAGGCTCCTATGGTTCACTACATGTGGTTTGGTTCTAACAAAGGTACCCGAATTGTACTTACTATCCTAATAAGGCAAGTAAGCACAATTCAAGGGGATATATTTCCCTAGGTTTGCACGAAGATAAAAATCTCATGAAGACAAAAGGAGATATATCCCAGAAGCAATCCACTATCCTATATGGAGGCGGTAGCTCACAAAGGAGTAGCTTCTCACTCCCACTTAAATAGGATGGAGCTCGGGTGCAGAGCTCATGATATACAAAACCAGAGAAACAAAATTTATAATTTCCTCTCATTAGGACAAAAAGTAATCGGTCGGTGCTTGACGGTCCCGCCTGTGGTGGTGTTTGACGCGTTTTTTACAAAAAATATTTGGGATAGAGTCGCCACCAATATTTTTTAATTTAGGTGAGATTGGATCACCTGAAAACCCGACTATTTTAATCAAACCTATTTTGTGTCATTTTATTAAAATAATGAGTTTTGGTCTGCGAAACCAGAAAAATAGGTTATGGAGTCAGTTACGTGTGAGGAAGGATGAGCATCCCCACAACGTCCAAAATTGGTACCTGGTCGATTATTTAGTGTCTTAATGATGGAAATTAAGAATTCACATTTAATTTAAAATTTGCGATCCCTTTATCATATTTAAAATAATATTTCTTGTATGAAAAGAATTTACACCCCTACACCTGGGGCATAATTTCTGATAGATTCCCGAATGAAGGGAACTTGTTTTGAAAATTATAATTTAGAATTTAAAATGGTATTTTGTAATAGGGACTAACAGAAAGCGGCACCCCTTATGTTCGAGGTACGTTTTTCATGAGAATCCCTAATAAAAGGTTTTAATTTAAAATTTGATTAAAATAATGTACATGATATATATGGATATATATATGTGTGTGTGTGTGTGTGTGTTAAATTGTGAATATTATGAGTATAATAATAATAGTAAAAAGTAAAAATGAGGACTGAAATGTAACAAAATGAAATTAAAGTGTAAATCTGCAAGAATACAGAAGAAGGAGGGTCGAAGCTATAATTTCCCTATTTTTTAAAAACACACACGGATCCTTCCCGGTTCGGGTCTCATATCCAGATCCAGGAGCTAAAACGACATCGTTTTTGGGCTTGGGAGCTGATGCCAAAATGACATCATTTTAGAAGCCATAAAATAGCCTATTTGAGCCAAAAAATTCATTCTTCCCTCTTGGATTAAAAAAAACTCAGCTCTCTCAATTCTCTCTCAATTTCCCCTTTGTCCGATCACAGAGCCGCCTAGGGCCACCGCATCTGCCGCCGTTCGCCAGAAAAGGAGAACCGCCGTGAACGGTGAGCGGAGTGAATCCAAGAAGTCGACCAGTTCAATTTTGGGTTCTAATCTCAAATCTAAGGTTAGTTTTTCTTAAAGCTATTTTTACCTTTTTCTACCTCGATATCCCTTTTTTGTTCGTTTTTCAGTAAAAATGGTCTTTAATCTTTGTTTTTTGGCAGGTTCGAATCCCTTTTATAGGGGTTCGACCGTGGGTGATCTGGAAAGGCAGGGGATATGTGGAGCATGGTGGTTTTGGGTTTTGGATGGTGGAGACAATAAAGGGACGGCTAGGGCGGTGGGTGGCAGGGATATATATATATATATTTGGGATTTCATGATTTTAAGGGTTTTATTAGTTAGTTTAGTTAGGGTTCAATTAGGGATTGATTTGGGGTTTAATGGTGGTGTCGGCAATGGTGGACGGTGAGGCAGAAGCATCAAAGGATGACCGGCGGCAACTGATAGAGGCGGCGGCTAGGGTTTCTAATATTATAGTTAGGTTTAGTGTAAGTTATAATTTTTGGGTTGGGTATAATGTTTGGGCCTTGTGTATATGGCTCTTTTAGGGTATTTGGTTTGTTATTATTATTGGATTATTTGGGTATGGGTTGTAATATATATGTAATGGGCCTGGTCCGAATTGGGTCACTACAGTATGAACTAGTGAATAAGGTATCGGTACGAGCTTTAGCTATACTGGTATGCAATTAGGGTTCGTATTGGTACGAGTTAACATGTACCGGTAATTGAGGAAATCTAGGATTTTTAGAAAGTAATATATGTATCGGTACGCGTATGAGCACCGATACCAGCGGTACCACGTCGATACTCGTGTTCTATTATCGGTACCCACTAAACGAAATAATCTACAATGCTAATAAAGATGGGAATTGACACAGGATATAAATTAGATAATATGGCTTAATAAGATAATTAACGAGGATAATTAATGTACACTTCCATAATGTATTAATAATTTGGTAAACTTAATTAGATAATTTGATGGTAATAGCAACCATAGGGATTCTTGGTGGATCGTGTGATGTTGTGTGTTGTGTGGTAGACGTGTCCTTGGTATGTGCTAATATGGACACATAAATGATTGAATCATCTTGATTGATGGGTTTCAGATACCCAGTGCGAGAAAGAGTGTGTTGCAACACCATGGTTGAAGATTCACGAATGTATGAACCCAAGGCTTAGTGGGACTGAGACTCATTCGAAGATGCTTGATGGGAGATTCTGAGAATGGTTATATGTATCCTGGCGCTTAGTGATACCGGGCCTCACCCCAAAAAGTGTATGTATCTCGATGCTTAGTAGAACCAGGCTTCACTCAAGGTGTATGATCCCGAGGCTTAGTAGGGCCGAGCCTCACTCTTATATTGTGATATAATGCTTATATGCTACGAGAACCTTATTCTTTCTTGCTATATTATATGATTTGGCAGCTAGAGGTAGTGTCATATCTATATGATGTTATGATGCCATGTTGTAAGTATGGTTGGGCCTTGAGTGCCATGTATGATGATTGCCTTGTTGAGAACATGTGTTTAGGCGACTAGTGGTAGCACCACATGTTTATTTATCTATCCTTATTGCTCGTACTAGTTTGTATGCTTATGTTTATGATTAGCATGAAGTATAGTAGAGTAGATGTGTACCACTAAGCTTTGTAAGCTCAGTGCTTAGAATCGTTGTTTTCATGCATAGGTTGATTGTGGGATCGAGGAGCATTATCAGTACGGGATTCCAACATATGAATATCTTCAGAGTATGGTACATTTATTTAGTGGGCTATGTGTTCATAGGGATTTATATGATTGAGTCTGTAATCCTTACTTTTGATATTGTATTAATCAAGTCTAGTATTTAAATGTTTTAAATTAAATTGGAGCTAATTTGTACCATTTTGATTATTTAACTATATTTTCATTTGTGGGCTTTAAATGTTTTGGAAATAACTTGTTTGTGATAAAATCAGTTTGAGAATTTTATGGTTTTTGGGTTGGGCTTGAGGCCTAATTGTGACATTCAGATCGAGGGTGTTACATTTAGTGGTATCAGAGCTTAGGTTTAGCAGGTTCTAGGACACCTCAGGGTGGTATAGGTGTTTTCGTAATGTGTCTAGTGAATACAAGCACTTAAATTAAGTTTGTACTCCTTTATATTGGAATCTCGATGGTGCATCTAATGTTGCAACGATAAAATGGTTACGATCATGGCCGAGAGGGTTGAGTTAAGTATTGAGCCGCTCATGGACGCGATTTCGGGGGCAAGAACACCCTAGATTGTTGAGATACGAGTTAGTTGAATGATGTTGGAGTTAAGGATGTGTCATTCTCCCGCCATCAAAATAGTGTCTTTGTTGCGTGTTGTGGTCATTCTAGAGCCGTTGGATAAGTTATAAGAGGTTGTGGCAAGGAATCTTCATCGTTATACGTAAATAACAATTGTGTTGTGGGCATGGATAATCCGCTCTCGAAATTGATTAGTGAATTCGTGTTGGTTAGACGACCCTTTGTTCACTTAAAAAGGAGTCTTGTGGATACTTGGAGAATATCATCGCCCTTCTTAGAGGCATTTCTCGGAGATAGTGGATTCAAGATCCACTAGGTTGTTAGAGTGTTTGTTTATGTTTCTTCGATGAGTCATCGGGACTTCCTCCTTGTCAAGAACATGAATAGATGTTGATGTGAGGCTGACTTGGACGTCAGTGCTTATCGCTGCTATGAAAGGACACCGACGTGGTAGAGAGAGTCAAAGATCCAGTTGCGAAGGTGCAACTTTTACTAGGTTTCTTTTGTCTAAGTGCTTCACCTAAGGAAGAACCAAGGTTGTTCGCTAGTAGGAAGTTGGTTTGTTGAGGTGATGCATAAACCGTTGATAGCTTGTTAAGTGACAGTGGAAAACCGTTACTTGTCTCTTGAGGTGGATGACTCGTTTAACCAATTGTGAAGTACCCATGTATTTTTTGGGATTGGTTTGAGAATGAGATGGTTATGGTTAAAGTGTTTGAGGCTAGTAGTTTCAAAATGAATTTTGGAACGAGGTTTTCTCTCTTTAAAGTTTGTCGTGGTAAGGTTTGATATGTGTAGTAACGTTTGGGGTTTTTTCAGCTATGATAAGGTGTGGGCCACCATGTTTTCTCTCGAATATAAATTTGATGCTTTGCATGACAAGTGTGAATGATTAAGGAATACAGAAAGACGAGAGTTGGCAAGATAATTGCCATAATGACCTTCTGTGAGAAAGATTAATTACTGTGTAATCAGTCAAGGAAGCTAGGGTTGAGACTTCGTAAATGCTTTTGTTTGTGACGCGATTTCCTTAGAAAGAGCCGAGGAACATTGGTAGAGATTCGAGCTACATGAGACCGTTATGTTGTGACAGTGATGTTGACTCGATTAAAGTTAAGTAAGATTTTGAGATCTCGAGGATGTTTTGTTGTATCGTCAAGGCTGCATTCTTGTGCTAGAAGAGGGAAGTGTGTGCTTACCCCAACGTGTGAAGTTTTGGGTACTTGATCTTTAAGGAGTTTAAGTTTTGGATAACGACGCGAGTTGGAGTAGTTGAGAATTGTGGATCGTATGATTGATCACCACCTAATTAAATTGAGCTTATTAAGTGATGGATTGTACGAAGTTAGTTTGGGTTAGAGTATCATGCTGCTCGTGTGGGGCGATCAAGGATTTTCAGCAATGGTTGTGCAAGGGAGTACCAATACTAGCGTTATGTGGTATCGGTGCTTGTTTCTTTTGGGTGTCAAGAGTGATCGGTCAGTATTGGTGCCTATTTGTTTTGTTAGTTAAGCTCTGAGTTGGAGACTAAGTAAAATTGGAAGGCGTGAAAAGTAGCATCTGATTGTAATTAAAATTATACAATGTTGTGATCGAATTTGGGTTCGATGATTTTTGGATGGACTTGAGATCTTGTGTGGGTGTTTTTAGAGAAAGACATGTCAGGGCAAGATATTCTTCTTTTATGGTAAAGTGGTCAAAATATGGGGAATCTTAAGAACAACAACTGGCACCAAACGTTCACCATGTGTTTTGGGAAACAATATGGAGTCGTGTGTTCGAGATAATGATAAGTGGTTGTCTTGCCATCGGTTTGGATTCTAGCATTGAGTTGTTAGAGTTTTTGTGATGCTTCGATATTCTTTAGTGGAAATTTAGTAGGTGACCATAGACCTTGTAAAGATTTGTGAGTGCACAGTTTCGTCAGGATTATATGGAGTAATGATATATTCCTTGGTGGGTGTTTTTTGATACTTTCAGCAAAGGTGAGATCCAACTAGAATTCCACTTGGTTTGTTTGTGAGTTTGGTTGTACGACATTACGGTGTGTACATGTTATCTTCTGAGACATGGCTCGAGGTTCGTGATGGAACCTTATCCCTTGGTGGGATTTCTTGCGATAACAGATCTGAGTGATGGTACATATGACATATTTTTTTCGAGCATGTTATAGTTGAGAGTGTAAAATTCTTGCATGAACTGAGTTAATGAGATATGCTTTAGTTATTGATATGAGTTATCATGCCAAGTTTAAGGTAAGAGTTTGAGGCGAGTTGAGACGTTCATTTTCTAAAGTCTTGCACATGGCAAGCAATATGATAGATATGAGATGTCATTCAAGGTTAGAGTCTCCTTCAAGGAGTCACCACGAGAGAAATCGTTTCGTTTTGGATGTAACGGTTGTATAACCTTCAGTTCTTTTTAGATCATACAGAGTTGTAGAAGGATTTTGTTGTGCATCAATCTTTTAGGATCTACAACATAAGTTAAGTTTCTTTCATGACATATTTGTATGGCACTTTGGTCAAGGTACCGTTGGGTTTGTTCTATAGCTTTGGTTATGCGCCGAATAGTGATGGGGCTCTTTAAAGGAGATGGTCAGTTGAGTTGGTTTGTACTGAACGAGGATGGATTTCTTCTAAGAGAAAGGATCAGTTCAGATTATGTTGTATCGTTTGAAGACAATGATTATATTTGACAAGTGTTGTAAGAGATCAAAGTAGCGCAACGGGATATGGTTGAGAACGTTGGAGAGTTATAAAAGCTTTAACATTTTCTTTGGTTTACCAGTATAATATTGAGGAAGAAATTTCTTTTAAGGAAGGCAGAGTTGTAACGAGCTAAATTCTCGGGTTAGTGAATCGGGTCTCGGACCTGGGTTATGGGCCTTTATTTTAGAAGCCCCCAATTTAAGGATTTTATGTTGGGAGCCCAATTAAGAAATTGGGTATGGGCTTAATCCAAGTGGGAATAATGTTTGTTGGTGGTGTTTGAATTTTAAATTATGAGTGGGTAGTTGAAAAGTGGAGGGGATATTATTGATGAGAGAGAATAAAGAAAAAGGGAAAAAGTGGATAGTATGAGAGAGAAGAAGAAGAAGAAGAAGAAGAAATAGAGAAAGTAAGGGGAGAGTTTTAATCTCTAATCAACAGAGATTGGGCCGTTCTTTGTCAAAACCTCTATCTCGTCGAGGCGAGTTCAACAGTACCAATAACGTCGCCACCGAGCTACCGTCGAAGAAGTTAAAAGAAATAAAGATTCAGATTTTCTAGTAGAAGAGGTTAAAGTGCTCAGAATAAAAAATAGAGGCCACCATCGTGCTCACCGGTGTCAAGAGAGTCGGAATAGAGTCTTGCAATCATCGTCCGGCCGCCAAAAGCCAATGCATGCGCTACTGCCTACGCGTGGGCAACGTCCGGCCAGCCATGATGTTATAGCAAGCTGGGCCCAAGCTGTTGGGTTAATTGTTTGAGCCAGCTTGCTGAGACGAGCCACAGCCCAACAAGCCTGCCTGCCAAGCTGGTATACCGAGCCGCCGCCAACATCCGTGCCGTCATTGATGACCGATGCCATGACCGTTGATCGGTGTTGACTTTTCTAGGGGGACCTTACTTGGGGGTTTCTCGACATTCCAGATCCAATGGCGCAGTTCGTTTCTCTAAATTCGAATTGGGTAAGCTATTTTTACGCATTTGATCCTTCAAATTCTTTAAAGTATGTGTTTAAGTGATACTTATGATATTATTTGGTATATGAGGATTATTTAGATTGGATATCAGGTCAAGTGGAATATTCGAGAAGCTCGTATAAGGATTTTAGCGATAACAGCTTAAGGTTAGTACACCTCGAACTCTAAAATGCCTCATGAGCATCATAAGTGTAATTGCCTTGCTTGTTAGTGGTTGCAAAATAGGTTGATGATAGATAAGCATGTGTTGAGACCAGTATTACAAGACTTGGTATATATTGAGATGTCTGATGAGTAGAGAATATTTGATACTGTTATGAGCTTTTGAAACCGTGTGGGGTCATTTGACTATTCGTTTAATTGTTTGATTGATTGAATTATATGTTGTGATGCTTGAGATATGAATATGTTTGTTCGATGAAAATTACACTTAATGGACTGATAATTGATGAGATTCGAATAAATGATTATGAAGCTGGTAATTAATACTAATTGAATGCATGAGTTAGTAAACAAACCCTAATAAATTTCATAAGCTTTAGGGATCGAATAAAGTATTGTAAAATTGTAATTCGGGGAAATGGTACGGATCTGTGAATAGGGTATCAGTACGAGCTTTAGCCTACGGTACGCGATTAGGGTCTGTATCAGTAAGGGTTGACCCATATCAATAATTGAGGAAATCTAAGATTTCCATTAAGTAATATATGTATCGTTACGCGTAGGAGCACCAGTACCCGGGGTACTGCATCGATACTCGTGTTCGAGTACCAATACCCACTAAATAGAATAATCTACAATGCTAATAAAGATGGGAATTGACGCGGGATATAAATGAGATAATATGGCTTAATAAGATAATTAACGAGGATTATTAATGTACACTTCCATAATGTATTAATAAGTTGGTAAACTTAATTGGATAATTTGATGGTAATAGCAACTGTATGGATCCTTGGAGGATCGTGTGATGTTGTATGTCATGTGGTAGACGTGTCCTTGCTATGTGCTGATATAGACACCTAGATTATTGAATCATCTTGATTGATGGGTTTCGGATACCCATTGCGAGATAGAGTGTATTGCAACACCATGGTTGAAGATTCTCAAATGTATGAACCCGAGGCTTAGTGGGATCGAGAATCATTCGAAGATGCTTGATGAGAGATTTCGAGCATGGGTGTATGCATCCTTATGCTTAGTGGTATTGGAACTCACCCCAAAATGTATTGTATGTATCCCGATACTTAGTGGAACTGGGCTTCACTCAGAGTGTATGATCCCGAGGCTTAGTGGGATCGGGCCTTGCTCCTATATTGTGATATAATGCTTATATGCTACGAGAAGCTTATGCTTTCATGCTATGTTATATGATTTGGCGGGCAGAGGTAGCGCCATATCTATATGATGTTATGATGACATGTTGTAAGTACGGTTGGGCCTTGAGTACCATGTATGATGATTTCCTTGTTGAGAGCATGTGTTTAGGCGACTAGTGGCAGCGCCACATGTTTATTTATCTATCCTTTTTGCTCGTACTAGCTTGCATGCTTATGTTTATGATTAGCATGAAGTATAGTATAGTAGATGTGTACCACTGAGCTTTTCAAGCTCAACGCTCGGAATCGTTGTTTCCATGCGTAGGTTGATCGTGGGATCGAGGAGCATTATCAGTACGAGATTCCAGCATGTGGAGGTCTTCGGAGAATGGTACTTGTGTTTAGTGGGATATGTATTCATAGGACCTTACATGGTTGAGCTTGTAATCCTTACTTTTGAAATTGTATTAATCAAGTATTTAAATGTTTTAAATTAAAGTGGAACTCCTTTGTACCATTTTGATTATTTAACTATATTTTCTTTGGTGGGCTTTAAATGTTTTGGAAATAACTTGTTTGAGCTAAACCTAGTTTGAGAATTTTATAGTTTTTGGGTTGGGCTTGAGGCCCAATTATGACATTCAGGTCGAGGGTGTTACAAAGGATTTATCTAAAAGGCAAGTTTTACTTCAAGGTAGTGAAGATGGTGGTGTATACAAGCTGGGAAGTTAGGTTTCTAGTTCTACAAATAATGTCTGTAGTTGTAATAATACATCTTTACTTTCTGTTAATAATGTATCTTGGGATACTTGGTATATGAGGTTAGGACATCTTCTAGTGAGGTCCAACTCAAAGCTTTGTTTCTTTGTACCAATTTTCTTAGTAATAAAATACATACGTTTAATTCTTCTTCCATATTATGGCTTGTCAGTATGGTTCCTTCATCTAATACTCGATATGCTATACCTTTGGAACTTGTGGTTGTAAATGTATGGGGGCCTGGTCCCCATACTTCTAATCAATTTAGGTATTATATAGCTTTTACTAATGCGTTTACTGGGTACATTTGGCTATATTTTTTGAAATAGAAATCATAGGTCAATGATGCATATTTATAGTTTCACTCTGAGTCAGAAAGGCAACTTGGAGTTAAAATCAAGGTGCTCAAATTGACTATAAAAAGGAGTTCACAGCACTTAACTCTTACCTCAAGTAGAAAGAGATTATTTATAGGACATCATGTCCTCACACCTTAGAACAAAATGGCATAGTAGAGAGAAGACACAAGAAAGTTGTTGAGGCAGGTCTTACTTTACTTGCTGAAGCTTCGATGTCGTTGTGTTATTGGAATAATGCTTTTGCTAGTGCGATATTCTTAATTAATAGGCTTCCTTCTTCTGCCATAACTTGTTTGTCTCCCTATAAAAAAATGTTTAGAAAAAAATCAGATTATAGTATGTTAAGGGTCTTTGGTTGATTGTGTTTTTTTACTTCGTCCTTAAAACAAACACAATTTGGATTTTAGGTTTACAAGCTGTGTTTTCCTTGGATATTACCTTCTATATATGGGATAAAAGTGTATTTCATCCACTGGTCGTATATATGTGTCTCGTCATGTCTAATTTGACAAGCAAACCTTTTATTTTGATAAAAATAATAATGTTGATCTGGAATCTTCTTTATCTACTTCTATCCATAATTCACTTTCGTCATCTACTAATCATTTTCCATATCCATTATCTACTTCTATCCATAATCCATCTCCCCCATCTACTAATCATCTTTAATCTCCATTATCTACTTCTACCCATAATCCATCTCCATCATCTACTAATCATATTCCTTCTCTACTATCTACTTCTATCCATAATTCATCTCAATCATCTACTAATCGTATTTCATCTCCATTATCTACTTCTACTCATAATCCATATTCATCTACTAATCATATTCCATCTCCATTATCTACTTCTATCCCTAATCCATCTTCACATCTACTAATCATCTTCCATCTCTATTATATACTTCTATCCATAATTTATCTCCATACTCAATCGTTCATGCTCCATCCTTAGTCCTTGTTCCTCCTATGAACAATCAGCCTATTATGACTCGTGCGGAAGATGTAATTTTCAAACCTATGGCTTATGTTTCGGAAAGGGACTTGTCTAAACCAGTAAGTGTTTATGAAGCTCTACGACAACCTCCTCGGAGAGATGTAGTGCTAGCAGAATATCATGCCCTTCTTCAAAATAGAACCTGGGATTTGACAGTACTACCACCCACTCGAAAAGCAATAGGCTGGAAGTGGCTTTTCAGGATTAAATGAAAGCCAGATAGGCATGTTGATAGATTTGAGGCACGATTTATTGCCAAAGACTAATATTAGGTGGTCTTTTTGTGTGTTTTGAGTGCTTCACAATTGGTGCAAGTATACACATCACAAGTAATATTATAGTACAAATATCCTCTCCACAGGGATTGGTGAAACTCTAATTTCTAACTTCTTGCACTGAAAAAAGAAATGAATAGTGATGATAGGTGTTTAGAAAAAACAAGTAAAATAATTAAGCAAGTAAAATAAATGGGAAATTTAATCGAATAAGAGAGTAGGTTGGGTTATCATGAGTAATGGTGCAATGGCTGATTGGATTGTCGTGGCAATTGATTATTGAGGTAACTCAATTGTTGTGGCAGCTAAGACCTGCTAGATTTTCGTGGCAACTAGGTCACAAAATATGCCACAACAACTGGGACTAGAAGAATACCATGACAACTGGATTTCCTTTTTTAAAGCTTGACGAAGCGTTCTTCAATGTCTTCATGTTATCCCTAACCAAAAAGCTGGTAGATTGTGCATGCCTTGGTGATACATCCCTGCGTTAACCTTGGGTGAGCATCCACTGATCTTACACTTCTCTTAGCCACTGAAATCCGTTCCTTGTTCCTAAGGCGTATTAGTTCCCACCAACAATCGTTCAAATGAGAACCGCGTTCACTCATTTCTTTAATCTAGCTCTCTCGAGCCTAGATAAATGGATAACACTCGAGATCCTGTCCCAATTCTCTCAAGATGAAGATTAAAAATCCAAGAGTAAACCTTCGAAATTTATTGAAATCAAAGACCTAAATCATCCAATCGTTTATTACACCATAAAACCCAATAACCCAAGCCAATTTAATTTAGTTCATGGTTGGGGAAAAAGAAAATACAGTCAAAATAATCCTAGACATGGATCGCATAAACAAAAAATGAAGAAGAATATGTTTTAGATTTGTGCGATCAGCCCTTTTCTCTCTCTAGAATATCCCCCCAAAAGTTGCAATCTGATCTTCTATTTGTACGAGAGATTGTAATCAGATTTGTTGTTGATGGGGATAGGAATAAGCTTGAATTAATTTGAATAAGAGATAATTAATCACTTTTATCTCCAAAAAAACTCTTCAAAATCTGTGCATTTATCTCTATCCAATTCTGTGTATAAATCTAGATCTGGGGAATTATCCCTTGCTTTTCGTATTTATCCTGAAATTGGGCGAACTTATCCAGTTTTATCCAGATATGCCACGGCAATTAGCTTCGGCAACTCTTTCAGTATTCTCCTCAATTGCCATGGCAATCCCTTCAGTATTCTCCTTAATTGCCACGATAATCCCTACTTGCCACGGCGATCTTGTCCTGCACAAAATAAAGCACACCAGTAGTGAAATTTCTAAGAAAACCAACCAAATTGCAATACCAAACTCAATAACGAAGGAAACTAGGAAATTATGCATGAATGCATACTAATGAGACTAAAATGAGCCTAAGTTTAATAATAATATGAGTAAAAAGGGTAAGCAAAATAGTACTTTTACACACTTATCACACCCCGAAACTCGAACTATTGCTTGTCCTCAAGCAATGCAAAACACTAACAATTACCTGCCAAGGCCCTTAACCACCAAAAACATGCTTCTTACATGACTTCAATCCTTAGAACCGTGGCACAAAAAGTTGATTACCATTCAATATATGGACAACACGAAGAACTACTCAAAATCAAACTACAATGCTAGTGAAAATGTGTGTGCGGAGTTGTGTACAAGTCAAGTAATAGGATTCCATGCGAACAATAGGTTTTATCGAATTATTTGTCATGAAAATTAAGTCCACTAAAGCTAGTTTTAGTCATCTCTAGTACAATCTCTCGTTTTTTAAATTAATCAACTAGAGCCAAATAAGCACCTCTAGTGATTCTTAATGCGTGACAACTAGAGCCAGATGGGCACCTCTAGTAAGAAATTATCTTAATTCAAATTGTATTTTAGGCTAGAGCTAGTTTTAGGCATCTCTAGCACAATTTACCCATTTTTAAATAACCTAAAGTTCACTAGGTCTCCCTTAATCAACAAGTCACAACAGTGTCAAAATATGCAGCATCATAGCAAAATTCCAAGTACTCTTCATGCTAATCCTAAAATCTAAGATTTTATCATGTAAGTGCAGTGGAAAAAATTCATCATAGAATATCATAATAGGTTTAGGCAGTTTAATCAAGTAAGAGGCATGGCAAGTAACATATGTAACCTAACATGAGATAAAAAAATAAATGCAACTAACTATGAAACAGCCCTCTCCCCAAAATCGAGAGAAGCATTTTCCCCAATGCATGCAAAATTAAACAAATGAAAAGAAAAATGAAATGCAAATGAGTTAGTTGGAGAGGTCATCACCTCGAATGGCTAGTTTTCTTCGAGCCATTTGCTTGGTCCTTCAAAGCTTGGCGAAGCGTTCTTTAATGTCTTGATGTTATCCCTAACCGAAGAGCTGGTAGATTGTGCATGCCTTGATGATACATCCATG
Organism: Hibiscus mutabilis; assembly: GCA_019671005.1. Classification (NCBI taxonomy): domain Eukaryota; kingdom Viridiplantae; phylum Streptophyta; class Magnoliopsida; order Malvales; family Malvaceae; genus Hibiscus; species Hibiscus mutabilis. The sequence goes on along the minus strand of CM033711.1, from coordinate 33,037,475 downwards.
CGTTAACCTTGGGTGACCATCCACCGATCTTACACTTCTCTTAGCTGCTGAAATTCGTTCCTTATTCCTAAGGTAGATTAGTTTCCACCAACGATCGTTTAAATGAGAACTGTGTTTACTATTTTCTTGAATCTAGCTCTCCTGAGCCTAGATAAATGGATAACATTCAAGATCCTCTCCCAATTCTCTCAAGATGAAGATTAAAAATCCAAGAGTAAACAAAAATTTATTGAAATTAAAGACCTAAATCATCCAATCTTTATTACACCACAAAGCCCAATAACCCAAGCCAAATTAATTTAGTTCATGGCTGGGGAAAAGGAAAATACAATCAAAATAATCCTATACATGGATCGCATAAACAAAAATAAAGAAGAAGATGTGTTGGAGTTATGTGATCAGCCTTTTTCTCTCTCTAGAATATCCCCCCAAAAGCTGCAATATGATCTTCTATTTGTAGGAGAGTTTACAATCGGATTTGTTGTTGATGAGGATAGGAATAAGATTGAATTAATTTGAATAAGAGATAATTAATCACTTTTATCTCCAAAAAGACTCTTCAAAATCTGTGCATTTATCTCTATCTAATTCTGCGTGTAAATCTAGATCTGGGGAATTATCCCTTGTTTTTCGTATTTATCCTGAAATTGGGCGGACTTATCCAGATATGCCGTGGCAATCAGCTTCGGCAACTCCTTCAGTATTCTCCTCAATTGCCACGACAATCCCTTCAGTATTCTCCTTAATTGCCACGATAATCCCTACTTGCCACGGCGATCCTGTCCTGCACAAAATAAAGCACACCAGTAGCGAATTTTCCACAAAAACCAACCAAAATGCAATACCAAACTCAATAATGAAGGAAACTAGGAAATTATGCATGAATACCTACCAATGCGACTAAAATGAGCCTAGGTTTAACAATAACATGATAAAAAGGGTAAGCAAGGCAGTACTTTTACACACTTATTTGTAGGCACAGACTTTCATGAAACCAATAGTCTAGTGGTTCGATCTTCAACAATTAGGACTCTTCTAGCCATTACCGTTGCAAAAAAATGGAGCATTCAACAAATTAACATCAACATTGCTTTCTTAAATGAAGAACTGGTTAAAGATATATACATGGTACAACCTCTAGGATTTGAGAAGTATGGCCTAAATGGGGAAAGACATGTGTGTCATTTGAAGAAACCATTCTATGGCATGCGTCAAGCTTCAAGGGCGTGGTATGATACACTAAAAGACTTTGTTATTCATCGGCTTCATTTTACTACATCCAAGAGTGACACCTTTTTGCTCATTAGAAACACTACAAGTAGTGTAACCCCCTCGACTCGGCCTAAACGCCAGACCGAACCGAGCGAGCTACATTGGATTTTGCCGAAACAAAACTAGAAACGATTGACTAAACTTAGGTCAATTTATTTTATTTTATCTTGTCTAGATGCAACATTATATCCTAAGGTGTGCATGCTAATAGCAGGTGAAAAATTCAACTAAACCGGGTGTCGATTAGACATCTAATTGTGTAAATTGCAATTTAGGGACTAAATTGAAAATCTAGAAAGCTACAATGATTAAATTGAAATTTGAGTTATCAATCCCCAATTAATCAGATTACATGCTTGCTTGCCAAATTTCAGCTCAAAACAATAGTCCAAACTCATACATTTGCATACATAAAAACCAGGGACCAAAACGGAAGAGTCTCAAAACATAAACAGTCCATAACTAACATAACGGTTAGCCGTACCAGTACAATCCCAAGTTGTATCGGTACGCGAGCTACACAAAGTAAAACTAGAACCCGGTAGCTCAAAACTGTACCGATATAGCTCTGTGTATCGGTACACCTTGTCAAAATACATTGATCCGCATCGATACAAAGCCCCGCGTATCGGTATGCCTAAACCTGTAATATCCAAATTTGTTGGTTTTTCACTCGAACATAGATTCAAACATGCATTAACAAGTCAAAAACAAGTATATCACTGATCTAGGGATCAAACCAAGCCAAGATTTCCAGGAAACATATTTAAAACATGGCATCGTACTGCAATCATGAATCTAGAGGCATGCTTCCTAAAACTCAACCATTTCGAAACTCACAACACAAATACACCTTAAAAACAAACATATAAGGCCTCATACAACAGCACAACAACAACATAAACTTGCTCAAATAAGGAGTTTGGCCAAATAACCCTCCCAAACCACAATGAACCCCATTGCCTTTATTACTACAAGTCTAGTTCGAAACTATACTTTTGCGTTATTCAAGTCCTTAGATTTTCCCTCACTTGCTCGTTGCCTCCAACCTTTAATTCTCCACATTGATGGACAAAGAGAGCATAAGCACATAAGGCTTAGTGAGGAGTGCTAAAAACAAAACACCAACAATGCAATTTAAAACTTGTTTTCCAACTCTCATGAGTTCAACATTTCAAAACATCATGCCTTTCAAACTATGCACTTAACATTTCTAAAATATGCATAATAAACCACATGCAACATGTATCATGGATCAACAGCAAAATCCCATTTGCTAACCCTCGATTTAAGCTTTCCTATGCATAACAACCTATATGCAAGGCTTAAAGAGTAAACATGTATAAATCAACATGATACATTAACAATTATATTTCCTTTCAAGTGATCATAAACCAAGTTCCACTTTACAAAATATTACATCGGATACACGAATTTAACAAGTGTCCTCTTAACATTGCATGCCATCTCAACCAGAATTCATGATACAATCACAACCGGTGCAATCACAACCTAATCATCGATTAGATGCATAATCCACTAACGTGAGTTTTCGGTACCATATAACACCTCAACCATTAGGGTACTCAATGTGGAGTATTTGATACACATAAACCCCTCAACACCCGAGGAGACTTATTTATAGTGCACTATCAATCCTATGGCGAGCCAACTATATACGATAACATTTTAAACCACATCACTTGCCAATATAATTCATTATTAACCATGTACCTCATTGTTTTTATAGCAATAATCAAAACCATTTTCAATGCATTAAACCATGCATTAACAAGTATTCCTCATACTTACATGGATCATCTACTAATGCATCCATCATCAATATATGATCAAAATCAGTATAAAACATACTTTAAAACATGTTTAAACAATAAGTACCAAGTATTCAAAAATAAGTGCCTAAAACCAATTTCGTCAAAATACGACCGACAGAGAAATCTCATCATACTTACTTACGAGTTTAAACCAGAATTTCAAGCTTAATCTAAACTCCCAAAATAACCTTTAAACCATTTCAAAGCTAAAATCCGCATTCTCACTCACAAACTTCGCAAAACCTCGTTTGTCGATGCGAACTACTCCTTCAAAGCTTTCGTAACGATGCCACAAGCTTGAGGATCAACTTCCCCTGATTTTACCATACAAAAACAGAGGATTCAATGCATCAAAATGCATTCATAAACCCAACAATAACAAATCATAATAATCCTCCTCAAACACTAGCCGAAACCCCTCCACAATAATTGAAAACAACATCAAACACCTTCCAAACTTAACCCAGCCAAATCCTAAAGGTTTAATCCATCAATTAACTTCAATTACCATCCAAAAACAACCTAATATCATCCTTATACTTCCATAATTCATTAAACAACCAAAACTCGCCAAAAACACAACACTAGCAACCTAGTAAATTAGAGATTCACATAGTTTTCTGGATTACAATGTTAAAACCAACTTATTAACATTATTAAACATCAAAATCATGATTAAAACCAATCAAGAACTCAACAAAACAAGTCCGAAAAGGAAATCACTTAATCTCATCAATTAAACCATGATTTACCCAATTTCCATAATTAAATCATCAAAACTCATTAGAAAACATTAAACAAGGACCAAGTACTTAGGAATTTCCGTAAAGAACCATTCATTAGAGGAGAAGAATGAATCTTACCTCTAATGAGTGAATTTCCTCTCAATTGGATGTTTTCTCTTGAAAAACAAAGAAATGCAATGAGATTTTCGAAAACAAGATTGAAGAATAAATTAGAAATCAAATTCTTAAGAAATCAAGAGCATTACCTCAAATCTTTGATGCAAAAGAAAGCTTTTGGCTGAAGAGAAGTTGAGAGAAAAGTTTGAGAATAGAATGTTACGTCAAAAGTGATTTTTAGGAATAACCATCTTCCTTAATTAATCCCTTTAATTTCTTTAATTAAAACTCATTAAAATAATCTCAATTAAGAGGAAAATCAAATTAAAAACTTAAGTTAAGATTTGATCCCTTTTTTAAAATAGTCACTAAAAACATTTTTCTTTCTTTACATTTTGGTCACTAGCCAAAATGTCAAATTTCCAAATTACATTTCCAAAATTGACTTTACCAAAAATATTCATATATTAAATAATAATTTTTAGATATTTTTCCCATATTTTTCTCACACCAAAAATATTTATTGTAATGCCCCGACTTTAGGCCTTGTGGTTTTTAGGCTGATTAGATGGTCCGATGGGCTAGTATTAGAGATTCGAGCCGGATTCAGGATTAAAATCAAAATAAATATTTTTGGTGCGAGAAAAATATGGGAAAATATCTAAAAATCATTATTTAATATATAGATATTTTTAGTAAAGTCAATTTTGAAAAATGGAATTTGGAAAGTTGACATTTTGGCAAGTGACCAAAACGTAAAGAGTGTAAAATTGTTTTAGTGGCTGTTTTGTAAAAGGGTCAAAACTTTGAATCTTTAAGAATTTATTTGCCCAAAGTCTAATATCATACTTTTCTCCTTAATTGGTTATTTTTAAAAAAAGATTTGGGAAGAGTATAAATAGATTTTGGGAAATTAATTTCATAATTAATTCCTAAGCAAATTTCACGGAACTAAATTTTCTCTAAAAGATTTTCTCTAAAATTCTCTTTATCCAAACACTTTCTTCTTCTTCAAAATCTTCAGGTAACTTCTTGATTTCTCCAATCTTTTAATTGCAAAAGAGTTCTTAATTTATTTCTATCAAAACCTTATTGTTTAAATCTTGTTTTCTCATGTAAATCAATATAATTAAGGAGAAAAGTCAACATTAGAGGTGAGCTTCGTCCTTATCCTCTAATTTATGGTTCTTTACTGAAATTATCATGTTATTGGTCATTTACATGTGTTTTTTAATGAGTTTTAAGGATTTAATTATAGAAATTGGTTAAATCAAGGTTTAATTGATGAGATTAAGTGATTTTTGTTTTGGATATATTTTGCTGAGTTCTTGATTGAATAAGTTGGCTTTAACATTAGAATCCCAAAACTATGTGAATCTCTAATTGGTTAGGCTCCAAGTGTTGTGTCTTTGGTGAGTTTTGGTTGATTAATGAATGTTGAAGTATAAGGATGATGTTAGGTGGTTTTGGATGTCAAAGGAAATTAATTGATGTATTAAACCTTTAGGTTTTGGCTGGGTTAAGTGTGGAAGGTTTTTAATGTTGATTTTGGTAGTTTTGGAGAGGTTTTGGCTAGAGTTTGTAGAGGATTGTTATGGATTGATGTTGCTGGGTTTGTGGATGCATTTTGATGCATTGGATCCTCTGTTTTTTGTATGGTGAAATTATGAGAGGTTGATCCTCAATCTTGAAGTGTCGTTTCAAAAGCTTTGGAGGGATAATTCACGTCGACAAATGAGGTTTTGTGAAGTCGGTGAGTGTAAACATGGATTTCGGCTTTGAAATAGTTTAAAGGTTATATTAGGGGGTTTAAACTTAGCTTGAAATGCTGGTTTAAACTCGAAAGTAAGTAAAAAAGAGATTTCTCCCTCGGTCGTGCTTTTACAAAATGGATTTTATGCACTTGTTTTTTATTGTTCTTGATTGACATGGTACCTACTGTTTAAGCATGTTTTGAAGTATGTTTTATACTGTTTTTGATCATATAATGATGATGGATGAATTTGGTAAATGATCCTTGTAAGTATGTAGAATACTTGTTTTAAAGCATGGTTAGCTGCTTTGTAAATGGTTTTGAATTGATGCATATAAAAACAGTGAGGTACAAGGTTGATAATGAATTATATTGGAAAGTGATGTGGTTTAAAATGTTATCGGATATAGTTAGTCGTCCATAAGATTGATAGTGAACTATAAAAAGTCGCCTCGGGTGTTGAGGGTTGTAAGGTACCGAATACTCCACCCGAGTACCCTAACGGTTGAGGACTTATATGGTACCGGAAACTCCCGTTAGTGGATTATACACCTAACCGATGATTTGGGTTGTGATTGAACCCGGTTGTGATTGTTGTCGCAACCCCTTTTTGGGGAGCTTCGACGTTATTTGAAAAACTTAAGAAAACACAGAGTCGCCACCAATCTTTTTTGAAGAAAGTGTGATTGGATCACTTTTTAAAACGAGGTTATTTAAGTAAAACATTTTATTTATCAAAATAACATTTTGGTCCACAAAAAATAAGATAAAATAGGTTCGGGGGTCGGTTACGTGTGAGGAAGGGCTAACACCCCCACAACGTCCAAAAAATGGTACCTAATTGATTTCAAAAGGCATTTTGAAAATTAGAATTTGCAAGTTCACAAGAGTTTCAACTTATTCGTCCGTTTAATGAATATAAATCTATTTTAACGGCCTTACCGCCCGAAAAATGAGCTCCAATCATCGCCAACACTCATGGTGCTAACCCGTCATTGGTGAGTTTTGGTTGATTAATGAATGCTGAAGTATAAGGATGATGTTAGGTGGTTTTGGATGTCAATGGAAGTTAATTGATGTATTAAACCTTTAGGTTTTGGCTGGGTTAAGTGTAGAAGGTTTTTAATGTAGATTTTGGTAGTTTTGGAAAGGTTTTGGCTAGAGTTTGTAGAGGATTGTTATGGATTGATGTTGCTGGGTTTGTGGATGCATTTTGATGCATTGGATCCTCTGTTTTTGTATGGTGAAACTAGGAAAGGTTGATCCTCAATCTTGAAGTGTCGTTTCAAAAGCTTTGGAGGGATAATTCACGTCGACAAATGAGGCTTTGTGAAGTCGGTGAGTGTAAATATGGATTTCGGCTTTGAAATAGTTTAAAGTTTATATTAGGGGGTTTAAACTTAGCTTGAAATGCTGGTTTAAACTCGGAAGTAAGTAAAAAAGAGATTTCTATCTCGGTTTTCCTTTTACAAAATGGATTTTATGCACTTGTTTTTTATTGTTCTTGATTGACATGGTACCTACTGTTTAAGCATGTTTTGAAGTATGTTTTATACTATTTTTGATCATATAATGATGATGGATGCATTTGGTTAATGATCCTTGTAAGTATGTAGAATACTTGTTTTAAAGCATGGTTAGCTGCTTTGTAAATGGTTTTGAATTGATGCATATAAAAACAGTGAGGTACAAGGTTGATAATGAATTATATTGGCAAGTGATGTGGTTTAAAATGTTATCGGATATAGTTAGTCATCCATAAGATTGTTAGTGAACTATAAAAAGTCGCATCGGGTGTTGAGGGTTGTAAGGTACCGAATACTCCACCCGAGTACCCTAACGGTTGAGGAGTTATATGGTACCGGAAACTCCCGTTAGTGGATTATACACCTAACTGATGATTTGGGTTGTGATTGAACCCGGTTGTGATTGTTGTCGCAACCCCTTTTTTGGGGGATTCGACGTTATTTGAAAAACTTAAGAAAACACAGAGTCGCCACCAATCTTTTTTGAAGAAAGTGTGATTGGGTCACTTTTTAAAACGAGGTTATTTTAGTAAAACATTTTATTTATCAAAATAACATTTTGGTCCACAAAAAACAAGAGAAAACAGGTTCGGGGGTCGGTTACGTGTGAGGAAGGGTTAACACCCCCACAACGTCCAAAAATTGGTACCTAATTGATTTCAAAAAGCATTTTAAAAATTGGAATTTGCAAGTTCACAAGAGTTTCAACTTATTCGTCCATTTAATGAATATAAATCTATTTTAACGGCCTTACCGCCCGAAAAATGAGCTCCAATCACCGCCAACACTCCTGGTGCTAACCCGTCATTTCTGTTTGGTAAGACACCGCATTAATTAGTTTTCATTTTTAAAACAAACCAATAAAATTAAGTGTGTGTTAAAGTTTTTTAATTAGTGATTAAACCCTAATAATGTCTATATTAATTTTAACGATTAAAGTTATAATACAATTAAGTGTATTTTATTAAAGTTATGAAAGAAATTTTACTATACACATGCCTCTATTCTAAGCTTTGAAAGAACTTATTCCTAAGCTTTTAGCATACACATATATTTACATAAAGAAAACAAAGAAGTAAATAAATTGCTTTAATTAAATAGCTTAAAGAACTAAATTTTAAATAAAGAAAGGGATAATTATTTTTTTTTAAAGTTAATTTTGGTTTGGGATCGAATTGAAAGGAATTTGAAATATGAAGGTTGATTCGAAAGCAAATGAAATTCTGGTGCTCAATTTGAGAAAAAAAAATAACTAAATTAGAGGAATTGAAAACCATGGTGACACGATACAAGGTCCGGAAAAGAAGAGCGCGGGTTGTAGAGCGGATATGGGTCGGGTCCCGGGTTGGTTTATATAACCAAAATTATAAACAAAAATCTTTTATTTCTTTTCTCCTCTAATAGATCAAAATGGCTCCCTTTTAAATTCTCTAAAACGTTCTTCGTGTTCTTTATGAAATGAAGAACACGATGAACATTCGTCGTGCTGACTGCCTTCCACCGGCATTGGCCACTATTGTCGGCGGCGAAATTTCCAGAAACCACCTCTTTTTTCTAGAATCCAACGAGTTCCCTTGTGTATTTTCCCGTTGGAGTTACATCGAAACTCCAAAAACACGGCAGCGCCTTGCAAAACGAAGGTAAAAAAAACTTCTCCCTTTCTTTATGTAAAAACTAAAAACATAAGAAGAAAATTACCAAAAAGATGAGCTTTATTTCTCTGAAGAACTCTCGATTACAACTGCTTACTTGCTTACAACTTCTGGAATCTGAATGCTATTATATACTTTGTGTATTATGAATCAATTGTTGTGTAAATTGTTCTCTAAATCGTGTGTAAATTCTCTGTTACATGGAATTACAGTGCCCCTATTTATAGTTACAAATTTGCTTGAATCCCAAGCATAAATCCCTGATTTCCACCCTGAATTGCTTCCGATTTGATTCGAATTGTGCTTGATCATTGCCATGGCTTCAAATTAGGGATTTGGTCTTCTTTTATTTCGTCAACTATGCTTCATTTAGGGTTTTAATCACCTTGTGTTTCCTTTTGCATGTTTCTAGTAACCACAACTGGCGCCGGCGAGGAGTAGTCTATGGCATAAATGGTGCGGCCTCCATCGGGGAAGACGAAACGCTAGCTGGAAGGCAAAGCGACGAATGCATGGCTGCCACGCACGAGTGGTGATCCGAGCGCCATACTCTGGAGCAATCTGGATCGTTAGATCACTCCTTGATCTAACGGTTGGGAAAAATGCGGCGTTTACCCTTCTTTTCCTAGCGTGATTCGCCCTATTGGATCAACTTCTTGATCCAACGGTCTTTCTTCAGCTGCGCATGAAACAAAAGGATTAGGGCCTTTAGGGTTTAATTAAATTGAAATTGGGCCGAGCAGGCCCTTATATAATCTTTAATGGACTCCTTATTTTTTGTAATGGACTCTTTATTTAGTGGAAACTAAATTAAATCTAATAGATCTTTTATTATTTTTATAATGGACTAAATAGAAACAAGTGGACTTGTAACTTATTTTGTTGGACCCTAATTCAATGTAATGGACTCTTGCAATTTAAATACAAGCAGACTGTCTTTTAAAATTCTATATTCTATACTAACTATTAACAATATTAATTATATAACACTAACATAAACAAAAACAATAACACTAATTATAATAAAAAATTTTGATGCAAAAGGTAATAAAAAGAATATGATAAGGATATACAACAAAATGCAAATGAAATCAAGTGAAAAATTAGTGACAATAGCTGCCCCTCTTTGGTCATTCCAGTGAAACGGGAATAGAACAAAGATCAAAAGGACATTGATTTTACCAAACCTATCAAAACTCAATGCCTAAACAGACTGGCGGGTTCCATTCTCCTTATGCTCGAATGGATAAACGGGTTCTATTCTCCTTATACTTGAATAGATAAGCAAGTTCTGAGAAAGGGTTACATCCTCTCTATGCTCGGATGAATAAGCAGGTTCTATTCTCTTTATGCTTGAACAGATAAGCAGGTTCCATTCTCCATAGGCCTAAACGGATAGACAGGTTCTATTCTCCTTATGCTTAAATAGATAAGCGAATTCCATTCTCCAAATGCCCGAACAAATAGGTGGGTTCTATTCTCCTTATGGTTGAATAGATAACCAAATTCCAAAAAAGGTTCCATCCTCCATACGCTTGGATGAATAAACAGGTTCTATACTTGTCAAAATTTAAATAAATGCTATGACCATGATGAACATGCCCCTAGGGATGCCTAGTCATGAATGCATGTCACTTTGCTTTTTAAAATCCTTTTATCAGAATTAGTTTTCTTGCTAGGAAGCAGACTAAAAAGTAATTGTGAAGCTCCAGGGAACTTGGATTATATCATCTCAAACATTTTCTCCACTCTGGAAACAGATGGTAAGCGTCTATTCTGGCCTATCTCCTCAAATGGAGGTCTGATATGAATTCTTTTCACTTCTCCATACCGAACAAGACTTTGCACAATGTTTACTAGGATCACAATGAGCAGAAAAGTTAGCAACCGCCCATCTTTCAATCCTAGTTGGCTTCACCAATTTCTTGTTGTTAAAATTCCACTAACCATTCTTTGGAAAGACATCTTCACCATTACCCACTCTTAACTTTGGGGACTGTAGGACACGTTCTTCAATTTGGGTGAAATTAGAGTTCACCAAAACACCACAAGGCTGTATTATGGGTTCAGCACCATAATTACGGGTATATAAAAGATTAGACAATACATTCATCCTTTCATGTGGCTTCTTTTACCAGGGAAGCTCTTTGCAGGGTAGGAGCTTTCGTATAGTGATGCAAGGACACCAAAGAACAAAGCTCAATGGGAATATACGTGGGATGCTTTGGCTTGCCAATATTAATGCATAGAAGATCATCAGACTATTTCAACTGTATGTTATGATGGTTGACAAAATAATCATAGATAGTCATCTCCATTATCTTTGTTTCACCATTCTCATTCTTAGTACCTCTTTGCTTCATAGAGAATATTTAATCCCTGCATATTTGTTCACTCAGTCCAGTTATCTTGTACTCATGGTTGGAAGGATTGACTTTATCCTCATATTCTTCAACACTCTTTTGGCATTTGTCGAATTATCATTGTAGTTGATACATCAATGTTCAGTGACAAGCCTTCTTGAATAAAGATCCTACTATTCTTCCAATGTCTGTAAAATTGTTCTCATAGAAGAAAGGTTATGCCAATATCAATATTCAGAGACAGACCTTCTTGAATATCCTTGAAACTCGGATGAAAAACCCATATTTCCTTAGTTATCTTCTCCATTGTCTGTAAAACCATTCTCATTGTTGTGGGAAGCTGACTATCTCGTGTAGGCATGCTACCTCAAAGTAATGTTTAAAGATCCTCAACACTTCTCGAGGACTCACTAATTTTTATCTTCACAGAGAACTTTGAATTGCTTGCGTGGGAATCCAAAACTTATTTCCATCTTGAACGCCTTCACGTACTTGACACTTTTCATGCCCCAAGTTCAAACTCAACCATGGAATACCTCATAGTTCCAACACCCTTTTAAACAAATTTCAAAGTAATGACCAAAAATCTTTTGTATGTTTTAAGTGATGTCAAATTTATTAATTCTCATATCAATGCGAGATGCTTATACGAAAAAGGGGATGGTCTAAGAAAAGAAATGAAGACTGAAGAAACAAAATTTTATCAATATTGTGGCAAACAGAAAGGAGATTACAAGTTTTCAAATATCAATGACCAACTCCTGTCAAAATGCCGTAAGATATCTTGAATGTTACCCATGTTGAGCATACTTCGACAATGGTGACGATGCGAGAGAGTATATAACTCATCTGTGTTATGATCCCAAGAGAATTATCCTGATTATCAACTACCTGAGCCGCCCTTTATGGGTTTTCAACTCAAGTCCTCCTTTGGTTTCAAAATGCCCTTTATGGGTTTTCATTTTGAAGCCCCATTTTCTTCTTTCTTTTTTTTTCTTTTTTCTTTTTTTCTTTTCTTTTTCTTCTTTTCCTTTTTTCTTTTTCTTCTTCTTCAGACATAATACTTTTTGACTGAATCTGAGTTTATCGGGCGCTGAAGTTCATCTCCATCCATTTCAGCCAAGATTAATGCCCCACTTTAGAAAACCTTTGTTACAACGTAAGGTCCCTCCCAATTTGGTGCCCATTTTCCTCGGGATTCGCTTTGGATTGGTAACTTCTTCTTTAATAGCAAATCACCTTCTTAAAATTCTCTCGAGCGAACTTTCTTCTCATGTGCCCTTATCATCCTTCTTCGGTACATCTACCCATGACACAATGCTTTCAACCTTTTCTCCTCAATTAGATTCAACTCGTCATATCTCGCCTGAACCCATTCTGCTTCTTCCAACTTTGCCTCCATTGAGACACGAAGTGATGGTATCTCAGCTTCAATTGGTAGTACAGCTTCCACTCCATACACCAATGAAAAGGGTGTTGCCCCAGTAGAAGTTCGTACTACAGTTTAATAGGCATATAAGGAAAATGGTAACTTCTCATGCCAATCCTTATAAGTATCAACCATTTTTGCAACTATCTTCTTAATGTTCTTATTTGCAGCCTCCACTGCCCCGTTCATCTTCGGGCGATATACCACTGAATTATGATGCTTGACGTTAAACTACTCACAGACTCCAGTTATCATCTTATTATTCATATTGGAGGCATTATCAAGTAATGATACTTTCAGGTAAGCCATACCAACAAATAATTTCCTTTTTTAAGAATTTACAAACCGTAGACCTGGTGACGTTTGTATACGAGGCTGCTTCCACCCACTTCGTGAAGTAGTCAATAGCTACCAAAATAAAGCGATACCCATTTGACGTCTTCGGGTAAATCTGTCTGATAAAATCTATGCCCCACATGGAAAAGAGCCAAGGAGATAACATAACATGAAGTGATTGTGGAGGTGTATGAACCTTGTCAGCATAAATTTGGCATTTGTGATAGTAATTGATGCAATCTCCTACCATATTTGATCAATAATATCCGAAGAGCAAGATCCTTCTGGACATGGTGAAGCTGCTAGAGTGGGTTCCACAAACTCCCTCGTGAACCTCTTCTAAAATCAACTGAGCTTATTTTGCATCTACACAGCTTAGAAGTATCTGATATCAACTTCTTTCATACAAGATATCCCCATTAATAACATGCCCTGATGCCATTTTCCTAATCACTTTCTTCTCATTTTCAGTAGCCTGGGGAGGATATTCCCTAAATTTTAGGTACTGTAGAATGTTGTGGTACCAAGGTAAGTCGTCTGTTTCTTCTTCCACGTCATAGCAGTGAGCTAGGGAACCTAGCATTTGCAACTTGATGGGCATCATCTCTGAACCTTCACTTGCTTTAAACATGGCAGCTAAAGTGGCTAAGGCGCCAGCCATCTGGTTGTCTTCTCTAGGGAGGTACTTAGAGGTGATCTCATCAAAATATTTGGTCAATTCGAGGACCAAATTGTGATATTTTATCAACTTTTCATCTTTTGTTTCCCATTCACCTCGTATTTGATAGATAACCAATGTCGAGTCTCCAAAAACCTTCAAGGTACGAATTTTCCTCTTAATGGGCTCTCATAGACCCAATATGCAAGCCTCATATTCTGCCATATTATTGGTGTAGAAGAAATTTAAACAACTTGTAAAAGGGTAGCAATATCCTTCTGGTGAAACCAAAATTGCCCCAATGTTGCGTCCTAAAGCATTTACTGCGCCATCGAAGTTCAAGACCCATGATTCCGCAGGGACTTCACTATCTTCTGAAATACACATCAGGTCTTCATCGGGGAAATTGAAATTTAGTGCCTCGCAGTCTTCACAAGAACGGCTTGCCAAAAAGTCAGCTATGGCACTCCCTTTTATTGTTTTATGGCTTACATATTAGATATCAAACTCTAATAGTAGCATCTGCCAACGTGCTAATCTTCCTGACAAGGCTGGAGCTTCCATCATGAACTTTAAAGGATCCAATTTCGAGATTAGCCATGTAGTGTGATATAACATATATTGCCTGAGCCTTTTAGCTGCCCATACCAAAGCACAGTATAGTTTTTCAATTGAAGAATATCTAGTTTCGCAATCAGTGACCTTCTTACTCAGGTAATATATTGCCTTTTCTTTTCTTCCAGTATCATCATGTTGGCCTAACACACAACCCATAGAGTTTTCATATACTATCAAGTATAGAATCAATGGTTTACCAGGAACTGGCGGTACTAGCATAGGAGGATTAGTTAACTATTCATTGATCTTTTCTAAAGCTGACTGTCATTCTTCATTCCATGTGCCTAGGTTATTCTTTTTGAGTAGTTTGAAAATTGGATCACACTTATCAGTTAACTGGGAGATAAAACGGGCGATGTAGTGCAACCTCCTCAGGAAACCCCGGACTTTCTTTTGTATTTGAGGTGGTGGGAGATTTTGTATGGCCTTATTTTTGTCTAGATTAATCTCAATTCCCCTCCTGCTCACCACAATGCTTAATAATTTTCCTAATGTAACTCCAAATACACACTTGTTTGGATTAAGCTTTACCTGGAACTTCCTCAGCCTTTGAAAGAGTTTCTTTAAGTTCACCAAATGCTCCTCCTCAGATCGGGATTTGGCAATCATATCATCTATGTATACTTTTATTTCCTGATGCATCATGTCATGGAAAAGAGTGACTATAGATCTTTGGTAAGTTTATAACAAAAAGTTCCCCCAAAGTGTTATGAAGGTGGTCTTTTCCATATCTTCTGGGCATATTTTAATCCGGTTATACCAGGAAAACCCATCCATGAAAGAGAAAATGAATGTCCCATTGTGTCTATGTGCGGTAACGGAAAATTGTCTTTGGGCTTGCTCTATTGAGATCCCTATAGTCAACGCACATACGTACTTTTCCATCCTTCTTAAGAACTAGGACGATGTTGGCCACCCATCCTGGATACTTAGCTACCTCTAAAAATCCTACGTCAAACTGCTTTTCCACATCATCTCTGATTTCAGGAACATCTCTAGTTTCGTCCTTCTAAGCATCTGTTTCACAGGCTCGTATCCCAATTTTATAGGAAGCTGATGTACAATGATGTCAGTGTCGAGAGCTAGCATGTCTTGATATTACCAGGAAAAGATATCCTTGAATTCTTTTAAAAGCTCAATCAAGCTTTGTCGAGTATTGGTTGTAATGGTGGTGACAATCTTTATCTCACGCATTTCTTCTTTAGTGCCAAGGTTCAGTATTTCTAGCTCCTCTTTGTAAGGTAGAATCTGTTTTTCCTCTCCTTCTACCATTCTGAGTAGATATTAGGGCAAGTCATATTGTACTTCATTATCAACATCATTGACTTCCTCTAAGCATAAAGGTAATTCAAAATCAACTCCAGTGTCGGACTGAGAGTCATTTAAGTCATTGATATCTCTTTACCTGAAAAGAAAATGGACAAGGATATATACAGAGAAAAGATATGAATGAAATAAATGGAATGATTTTTTTTACTTTGAGTTTTATTTATTAAAAGAGTTTGCCACGCAAGATTTATTGGAAGAAAGAGAATGCATTTTTATTGAAATTCAAATTATAGAGTTTGACATAGACCCTTTACATAAGATCCCTAATTGCCTTCGAGTCTAAAGACAAAAGGGTGGGTTCTGAGAATTACTCTAAAACTGTCTTAAAGACTACAGGGATTTCTTCGGCAGTCTAGTTGTCGAGTTCAGAGTAAGGGCAAATCTTGGACAAATATTCGTTCTATCATTCCTCATCCATTGTAGCATTAATGCTCAGCTTCATAAATGCTTCACACATGTCATTCTTTCCTTTCTCCTCCTCTTCGACTCGGGCATTCGAGTCCAACAGTCCTCCAAATCTAAAGTTATGGCTCAAAGGCAGAAATGCCATTGGCTCCCACTCAATTTCCTCTCCTTCCAGTCTTGCCCTTCTTCTCTCTTAGTGCTTTCTCATTTCTGTCTTCCTTTTCCAATTGTTGGGTTTGAATCTCAAGCCAAATTGATCCTTTTTGCTGGGATTACCACAGGATACAGCCTCCCTTGGTGTATTTTCCCAAATTATTTCCCAACCTCAGCTCATTTTCCAAGGGTTTGTTTAACTTGCATCTTTGCGCAGCTGGATAATTCTGGCTCAAGCACCTTACTCCCTTCGGTAACAAAGGTCGCATTGACTAGATCTAATGTCCTAAAGTGACACTCGAGCGCACCCTAATCAATCTTGATAAAGGGTACATCAATAGTTATTGATGCAATAATTTCATCCTCTACACCTTCACTTATCAATTGGCCATCAATCACAAATTTCAATTTCTGATGTAAGGTAGATGGGACCGCTGCTGCTGTATGCATCCATGGACGCCCAAGCAAGCAGCTGTAACTAGGTCTAATATCCATAACAACAAATTCTACGTCAAAGGTTATGGTCCAATATGCAAGGGCACTTCAATTTTCCCAACACATCTTTATGCGTTCTGTCAAATGCTCTTACTGTATTTTGATATGCTCTCATATGAGAACTATCTATAGGTAGCTTTTTTAGTGTTGCTAATGGCAGAACATTTAGGGCTGACCCATTATCAATAAGGACGCCTGATAGCATATATCCCTTGCATCTTGTGGAAATATGTAGAGATTTGTTCGATCCCCTTCCTTTCCCTGGTATTTCCTCGTCATTAAATGAGATAAAGTTGTTAACAGCAATATCACCAACAAATATGTCCATCTTATCAGTAGTGATTTCCTTTGATACAAACGGCTGGTTCAAAATTTTTAGCAAGGCCTCACGGTGACCTTCAGAACTTAGTAAAAGAGATAACATAGAGATACGGGCTGGGAGTTTATGAAGCTGCTCCACCACACTGTACTCACTGTACGTTAAGAATCTTTAGGAATTCTTGAGCCTCTAACTCCTTCACTGGCTCATGGTATACTAGCGGTTTTTCCTTGAAGAAATCTCTACCATTTTTTTTCTCGAGCTCTTCTGCAAATGCCTTTCTTTGTGCTGCATCTCTATCTTCTACTATCGGCTGGGAGTAAATCCTCCCACTCCTCATAAAATAACTCACTTCATTAACTGGCTCCTCTTTTACCTTTTCTTCAACAGGTGATTCTTCCGGGGCTGACACTATGCAAGCGTATTTCTATAAGACCTACTTACTATCCTTGTATGGAAACGAGGTTGGTGTCTTGATTATAAGACGCGGGGTTACACCTCTTGCAGGTTCACTAACTTTTGCCTTAGTCTTGATAACCAAAGGCTTCATTCTAGAATAATTCATCTTAGAGGATGACTCATCTGATGCAAAAATGCCCAATATACACTCCTTGTTTTCTTTTTCAAAGAACTCCAATTATTTTTCATTCATTTTATTTTGAATCAATTGCTTAAACTCTAAGCAACCCTCAATCTCGTGTCCTCCTACCTTATGATACTCGCAAAATGATTCACCTTCACCTTCTAGCTTCTGGGCTTCTCCTTCCAATATCTCAACTGCCACCATTTGGGCCCATACCCACTTCATGGGTGCTTTGACCTCAGCAACATATTCCTTAATCATCTTGTCTTCCTCTTCGATAACTACATTCACTCTTGCCTTCTGATGGTTTGGCAAAGGATTCATTTTCTCTTTAGACATGTCGAATGACAACATCCCAGACTTTCTTAAATCATCCACCACTCTTTTAAATGTGGTACAATTCTCAATGGTATGCCCCCTAATTCCTGAATGGTATTCGCACTGTGCCTTCTCATCATACCATGGCGGGTATGGGGGTGAGAACGGAGGGACATGTCTTGGTAGCACCATTTTGGATTTGACTAGTTTAGCAAACAACTCTGCATATGTCATTGGAATATGAGGGAAATAAGATTTTGAATTCCCTTGATATTTTCATTCTTCCTTTGGAGAACTTGCTGCAATAGAGGCTGGAGCTATAATAAAAACATTGGGCTTATTAAAGACCACACCCTTTGAATAACTAGGGTTGTAAACATTAGTTGCATTGACTTCATTTTCCCTCTTTTTATAGGGTTTCTTTGTTTCTCCACTATCTAACTTTCTATTTTCACAGCCGCCAGAATCATCTCTCCATTCATCAACATGTCTGCAAAGCTTTTAGTTGCATGATTTATCATGCGGTCATAAAAAGAGCCCTTCAATGTCTCTATGAACATCAGTGTAATTTCATTCTCTAGCAATGGTGGCTGAGTAGTTACATCCCTTCATCTCTACGTGTATTGGCAGAAACTCTCATGATGCTTTTGTTCCATCCCTTGCAAGACTAATAAGGTTGGAACCATGTTTGAGACATGTTTGTATTGCTCGCTAAAAGCTCTAGATAAATCCTTCCATGATCTAATGTTGACCCGACTTAACTGTGTGTACCAGCATACAGCTGACCCTACTAAACTGTCCTAGAAGCAATGAATGAGCAGCTTCTCATTGTCTAGATACATTGACGTCTTCTTGTTCTATGATTTGTCTTCTCAGATTTATATTCTCAGCTCTGCTTTTGGACAATTCTTCTTCCATGACCATTTGCTATGCCTGGGCATCTTTAAATCTTCTTTCCCAGAGATCTGATCTCTCATTTTCTTCTCGGATCTTAAGCTTCCATTCAGCGGATGTCTTCCCGAGACCGACATATCTTGCTGATACGCGGAGTTTCTTGCAATCATTCTGTAGATCGCTCAAATCTTCCTCGACTTTGTTTTTCCCTTTTCTTAGCCTTTCGATCTCTTGTTCATGAGACTGCATGCCGAACTTCAACTGGTTTCTTTCATTTTCTAATTTCGATAACTGACTTTCTATTATGAAGTACCTTCTCTCAAAATCATGTTTCGCTATTTCCATCTCTGAGGGATCCACTTGTAAATGTTCCTCTACTGGTACATTATTTTCTGGATTCGGTAGAGGGACATCGTCGTTGATTCTCATGCTCCTCCATCGTTGATACTCCGGCGTAACCCTAGGTTTTTCATCGAACGGTTCCATCCTGCAAGGATGCTTCCACGCCTTAGTGATCATGGAAACATTTTTCTTGTAGTCCTTACCCTTGTATGGAAATTCACAAGTAGCAAGCCCCCTTGTCGCCGGGATAAACTATCTCGATCTGTATTGTCTGGATACTAGTAACGGAGCATATCTAGTTGCACCCCATATCCCAAATAGAGGGACCCAATCATAGTCTCCACACTTGTATATGATATTGTCAGGGAAGAACCAGTGTGCTTTCCAGACGATATCTTTTTCTTGGAGGTTTCGAAAAATGGCCTTCCAGTTGTCATAAGAGATGTTCTTCTGCCTTTGTGTGGACATGAGATCTTGAGTGGTGAGTAACTTTCGAAGCATGACCGATGGGACATTTTCTCTGGCATCCAGAAATGATTATGAAACCAGATTAACAGAAGCTGAGCACAGCTGATGAACCTCTTCTCACCACTTCTTTTACAAGAACTGAGAGACATGAAAGTTTTGGCTAGGATGTTTGGAACGGGGGTAACTCCTTTATCAAGGTGATCGAACAGTTCCATAACAGCATCATCGATGTACCCCAACGATTTGGGAAAGATAACCAAACCGTAAATGGCCAGGGCAAACATTTTAACCTGTTTTTCTCGCTTGGACTCAACTTGGATCAGGTCTCGTATGAATCTCCAGGCGATACACCTAGTTTCCCATTTTACCTTAATCCTGGATTTTGCCCACCGTTCGTCCATGCCAATCATCTTGAGCAGTTTTTTCTGAAATGCTAAAGAATTAGGAGACTTGAAATAAGCTTTATCAACACGGAGTTTTGGGCAATGGATCAAGGCGGTGTATTCTTCAATGGTTGGTACCATATCAACATCTCCAAGGGTAAAGCAACTGTAGGCAGGATTCCAGAACTGGGCAAGGGCTCGGAACAAAGCTTTGTTCATACTGACATCTAGCAGATAAGGTAAATCACCGTAATTGGCGTAGAACAACTATTTATTTTCTTTATCCCACTAGTTCCAGATTTCTTTTAACTCTTATAGTTGGTTCTGAGTCGATCTAATGCTAGTGGAATCCCCGAGCTCTGACTTTTCACCTTCTAACAGACTATCCCCTTTCTGGTGTTGAGTTTCTTCTGACCACCTCCGTATGCCTAGGTTTCCTTCCACCTTATCAAGAAATTGGTTCTCCATAGCTAATCCTTTATAACGGCTAAACTTGCCTCAACACCTTTTGATTAAATAGAAAAAATGCAATGCAAGAATGAGAAACCAAAGACAAATGAAACATGTTAGTCTCAAAATAAATGAATAATATCAAAATAATAGACAAAATCTAAATTAAAATAGTCCTAGAACATGCTTTTCTACCCCACATGCTTTCAGAAAACAAAATCCAACCACATCATGATATCTACCCGCATACTTGTCTTGCATAAATATAGGCATGGTATCTAGCATATTGTACTGTGAAAAGGGTGGGTTTCTACAGTTCATTACATGTGGTTGGGTTCTAACAAGCAAAGGGTGACTCCCTAAACATGCAGAGGTTCGACGTGCCTCTAGATAGGGTGGGTTTCTACAGTTCATTACATGTGGTTGGGTTCTAACAAAGGTACCCAAGTGGTACTCACTATCCTGCTAAGGCTAGTAAGCACAACTCATGGGGGATACATTTCCCTAGGTCTGCGCGGAGATGAAATCTCACGAAGACAAAAGGACACATATCCTGAAAGTTATTCGCCATCCTACACGGAGGGGTACCTCACGAAGGCGTAGTTTCTCATTCCCACTTAAAAGGGATGGAGCTTGGGTTCAGAGCTCATGATATGAAAACTTAGAAGATATATTTTATAAAAATTTTGTAAAATATTTCAGAAAGAAAAAAAAACAGGGATCACAAAATTAAATTAAACCGAATTAATATTTTCTACTCATTAAGATAAAAAGGTAACCGACTCGTGGCTTGACTCTCTAAAAAAATTCTCAGCGGAGTCGCCAAGCTTAACAACGGGGAGTCGCCACCAATCTTTTTTTATTTTTTTCGATTTTCATCTGTAATCGTCTCTCTCTAATCTCTAATCTATTTTTTTGGTTTTTTTGGTTTGAATGATTTCTCCTCTCCCTCTATTTGCATATCGAACCCTCTTTTATAGGGCTTCGATTTTGGGGTGATCTGGAAAGCAAGGGACATATGGAGAGTGGTGGGTTCGAGTTTGGGCGGTGGTGGCAGTGTGATGAGGCAGTGGTGGCAGAGGAGATAAACATCTGGGGCATTGATTTTTAAGGGTTTATTCTTGTTTAATCAAGATTTGATTTGGTTTGGCTGTGTCGGCAGGAGCTAACGGCGGTGCGCTGCTCGGACGATGGCGGCTTCAGTGGCGTAGGCTTGACGGTGGTGACAGTAGCTGATGAAGGCGGCGGCGGCTCTTAGCAAGGCTGCAGCTAGGGTTTTTCTTTGTATTGGGGGTTAGGGTTAGATTAAGATATTGAGTTTGTATATTATTGGGCCGGGTTCAATGAAAATGGATTAATGGGTATTGGTTTATGGATATGGGTTATTGGGTTGTATAATATATGGACAAAAGCAACTACCTTTAACAGCCTTGGCCACTGTGGATCAAGTCTAAAACTACTACAAAGCAAATATGCCGAAAATGGATTGCCAATGCATCCGCAACGAAGGCATCGATGAGCAATAAGAACATACACAAACTACAAAAAACTAAGATCTGCTTATGATGATTGCATAAAAGAAACAGATTTTGAGCCAAAATGGTGAATTTTAAGCATCCCATGGATGGAACTCAACAGTGGAAATCAACCATTTACCTAATTTAAAGTTTCGAAATTACTGCTCAGAGATGCTAACTCTTGGTTTTAACTTACAAAATTGATTGAGAATAGAAAAACCGTAACTTCTGAAGTGCTCCTTCTTTAAATTAAATTTGTAAATGTTTATTATTTAAATATGCTTATTACGTATACTGGACAGGCAAGGATAATGCAAAGCAGACGAGACTAGTAGGAGTGAGACGGGTACAAAAACATATCAACGTCTGTCTTACCTTCACAGCAAGACTAATTTTTATCCTCATCTCGTCCCACCACCTATGAAACATGTATTCATCCTCACTCATTTAAGTGCAAAGTGGGATTGATCCTCACGAAACCTGCCTCATTACACGAGAAAAGATTTTTTTTACTCATTTATAAATCATAGGACCAAAATGTCCTCTATGCATATTGAACCATCAATAGATTAAAGGGAAATGGGTTAGTTTTATCAAATCATTAACTACATTCTTTATTTGTCATCAGAATGTACAAGTAACTCTTGTAAACTTTTCCCATTCATGTTGGAGATCATTTCCAATAGAGCTTCTGTTAAAACTGAAGTTCATAATTGACAAGAGCTTCAATTCCCATATGATTTGGTTGATAGAAATGACAAATAATAGGTACCATTTTGTATTTTTGTAATTAATTAAGCACAAAACCTTTTGCATTTACAAATCTGGAAACGATGGTAAATTATATTTATAGTTTGTGTTCTAATCCTGGTGTCTATTTATGCCAGACCAACTAACTTCTCACTTATCTCCCATAACTTCTTTGCCTTCTCCGCATCGCTCGCCTCTTTGGAAAGCTGGTTTTCGAACGATTTCGAGTCCTTGTTCCAACTCCAGTAAACACCCGATTTCGT